>OW052183.1:67266561-67523638 GCA_932526625.1 Rhingia campestris
AAGTATATGGATCGACTCAGAATCGCTAGCTGAGTCGAATTAGCCATGTCTGTCTGTCCGTCCGTCCGTCCGTCTGTCTATTCGTCACCGATTTTTGGGCCTTAAATTTTGAGCTAGGATAATGAAATTTGGTATATAAGATCCTCGTCCGTGCCACCAGAACAAGTGTACAAATTTTTGAAATCCGCCCACTGCCACGCCCCCTTTTTAGGAAAACTTATTTTTTGGCTAAACCGTAAGGAATTTCAAAAAAGTGTCTGAGTAGCATATTTAGACAATCCTAATATCTATATTTCGTTCATACAAAGTTTTTTGCCACGCCCACTTTTTGGGGGCGTTTTTAGTAAAAAATGCTTTTTGTCCAAATTTTAAAACTTTCGAAAAAAATTTTGATGCAAATACTTCCGAAATGGTAATATAAACATTTTGTCCATAGATCATTTTGGGGGCGTTTTCTTACAAAAACCATTTGTATACCCCATCCCAAGGCATTAGCAACAGAAATACGTTGTTTTTTGTCGAACCACACAAGATTTTGAGAAACTGTCTGAGCAATATATTGTGACAATGTCATTTTCTGTATTTCATTTCCATAAGGCCTATGGCAGTAGGCGGATTTTAAAAATTTTTACACTTGTTCTGCTGGGAGCAACAAAGAACACGTGTACCAAATTTCATCCTTCTAGCTCAAAATTTAAGGCCCAAAAACTGGTGACGTACGGACGGACGGACGGACGGACGGACAGACATGGCTAAATCGACTCAGCTATCGATTCTGAGTCGATCCATATACTTTGAGGTATATGTAGCTAAATTATTTCTCTATGTTACAAGCTATGTATCAAAACTAATATACCCCTATGGGATAGGGTATAAACATATGAGAGGCTACAATCCGCTATGCGGATCGTTGAATACCCTATCCCATCCCATCCTTTAAATTAATATCCTCAAAATACAGGCCTTATGGCGATAAAATACAGAAAATGACATTGTCACAATATATTGCTCAGACAGTTTCTCAAAATCTTGTGTGGTTCGACAAAAAACAACGTATTTCTATTGCTAATGCCTTGGGATGGGGTATACAAATGGTTTTTGTAAGAAAACGCCCCCCAAAATGTGGGCGTAGGTGAAAATGATCTATAGACAAAATGTTTATATTACCATTTTGGAAGTATTTGCATCAACATTTTTTCGAAAGTTTTAAAATTTGGACAAAAAGCGTTTTTTACTAAAAACGCCCCCAAAAAGTGGGCGTGGCAAAAAACTTTGTATGAACGAAATATAGATATTCGGATTGTCTAAATATGCTACAAACACACTTTTTTGAAATTCCTTACGGTTTGGCCAAAAAATAAGTTTTCCTTTAAAGGGGGCGTGGCAGTGGGCGGATTTCAAAAAATTTTACACTTGTTCTGGTGGCACGGACGAGGATCCTATATACCAAATTTCATTATCCTAGCTCAAAATTTAAGGCCCAAAAACCGCTGACGAACAGACAGACGGACGGACGGACGGACGGACAGACAGACATGGCTAATTCGACTCAGCTAGCGATTCTGAGCCGATCCATATACTTTGAGGTATATGTAGCAAAACTATTTCTCTATGTTACAAACTAAGTATCAAAACTAATATACCCCCCTATGGGATAGGGTATAAACATATGAGAGGCTACAATCCGCTGTGCGGATCGTTGAATACCCTATCCCATCCCATCCTTAAAATTAATACCCTCAAAATATAGGCCTTATGGCGATGAAATACAGAAAATGGCATTGTCAGAATATATTGCTCAGACAGTTTATCAAAATCTTTTGTGGTTCGACAAAAAACAACGTATTTCTATTGCTAATGCCTTGGGATGGGCTATACATGGTTTTTGTAAGAAATAGCCCCCAAAATGTGGGCGTAGGTGAAAATGATCTATGGACAAAATGTTTATATTACCATTGCGGAAGTATTTGCATCAAATTTTTTTTCGAAAGTTTTAAAATTTGGACAAAAAAACGTATTTTACTAAAAACGCCCCTAAAAAGTGGGCGTGGCAAAAAACTTTGTATGGACAAAATATAGATATTAGGATTGTCTAAATATGCTGCTCAGTCACTTTTTTCAAATTCCTTACGGTTTGGCTTTAAACTACGTTTTTCTAAAAGGGGGCGTGTCAGTAGGCGGATTTCAAAAATTTTTACACTTGTTCTGCTTCGTCGGCCAGAGAGTCTATATACCAAAATTGAACACTCTAGCTCAAAATTTAAGGCCCAAAAATCGGTGACACACAGACGGACGGACGGACGGACGGACGGACGGACAGACAGACATGGCTTAATCGACTCAGCTAGCGATTCTGAATCGATCCATATACTTTGAGGTACATGTATCGAAATTATTTCTCTATGTTACAAACTTAATGTCAAAACTAATATACACCCCTATGGGATAGGGTATAAACATATGAGAGGCTACAATCCGCTATGCGGATCGTTGAATACCCTATCCCATCCCATCCTTTAAATTAATATCCTCAAAATATAGGCCTTATGGCGATGAAAAACAGAAAATGACATTGTCACAATATATTGCTCAGACAGTTTCTCAAAATCTTTTGTGGTTCGACAAAAAACGACGTATTTCTATTGCTAATGCCTTGGGATGGGGTATACAAATGGTTTTTGTAAGAAAACGACCCCAAAATGTAGGCGTAGGTAAAAATGATCTATACACAAAATGTTTATATAACCATTGCGGAAGTATTTGCATCAAAAATTTTTTCGAAAGTTTTAAAATTTTGACAAAAAACGTTTTTTACTAAAAACGCCCCCAAAAAGTGGGCGTGGCAAAAAACTTTGTATGAAAGAAATATAGATATTAGGATTGTCTAAATATGCTGCTCAGACACTTTTTTGAAATTCCTTACGGTTTGGCCAAAAAATACGATTTCCTAAAAAGGGGGCGTGGCAGTGGGCGGATTTCTAAAATTTTTACACTTGTTCTGGTGGCACGGACGAGGATCCTATATACCAAATTTCATTATCCTAGCTCAAAATTTAAGGCCCAAAAATCGGTGACGAACAGACAGACGGACGGACGGACAGACAGACATGGCTAATTCGACTCAGCTAGCGATTCTGAGTCGATCCATATACTTTGAGGTATATGTAGCAAAATTATTTCTCTATGTTACAAACTAAGTATCAAAACTATGGGATAGGGTATAAACATATGAGAGGCTACAATCCGCTATGCGGATCGTTGAATACCCTATCCCATCCCATCCTTTTAATTAATATCCTCAAAATATAGGCTTTATGGCGATGAAAAACAGAAAATGACATTGTCACAATATATTGCTCAGACAGTTTCTCAAAATCTTTTGTGGTTCGACAAAAAACAACGGGTTTCTATTGCTAATGCCTTGGGATGGGGTATACAAATGGTTTTTTTTAGAAAACGCCCCCAAAATGTGGGCGTAGGTGAAAATGATCTATAGACAAAATGTTTATATTACCATTGCGGAAGTATTTGCATCAAAATTTTTTTCGAAAGTTTTAAAATTTGGACCTAAAGCGTTTTTTACTAAAAACGCCCCCAAAAAGTGGGCGTGGCAAAAAACTTTGTATGAACGAAATATAGATATTAGGATTGTCTAAATATGTTGCTAACACACTTTTTTGAAATTCCTTACGGGTTGGCTTAAAACTACGTTTTTTCTAAAAGGGGGCGTGGCAGTAGGCGGATTTTAAAAATTTTTATACTTGTTCTGGTGACTCAGCCAAGGATCCTATATACCAAATTTCATTATCCTAGCTCAAAATTTAAGGCCCAAAAATCGGTGACGAACAGACAGACGGACGGACGGACGGACAGACAGACATGGCTAATTCAACTCAGCTAGCGATTCTGAGTCGATCCATATACTTTGAGGTATATGTAGCTAAATTATTTCTCTATGTTACAAACTAAGTATCAAAACTAATATACCCCTATGGGATAGGGTATATAAACATATGAGAAGGCTACAATCCGCTGTGCGGGATCGTTGAATACCCTATCCCCTCCTATCCATAAAACTAAAATCCCCAAAAAGGGGGCATGGCTAAAAACACGATGTGGATAAAATAGAAAAAATGATATAGTGACAACAAGTTCTTCAGACTGCTTACAAAACAATTTTGCGGTTCTACAAACGACTAGGTTTTCTCCTGCATATGTTATGGGGTAGTGTATAAAAATGGTTTTAATATAAAAACGCCCCCAAAAAGTGGGCGTGGGTTAAAATGGTATAAAGACGAAATGTTCATATTAATAATGTTAATGATTCTGCATCAAAATTTTTTTCGAAAAATTTAAAATTTGACCGAAAACAGTTTTTAATTGAAAACGCCCCCAAAAAGTGGGCGTGGCAAAAAACTTTATATGGACGAAATATAGATATTAATATTGTCTAAATATGTTGTTCAGAAACTTTTTTAAAATTCCTTACGGTTTGGTCAAAAACTGAGTTTTTCTTAAAAGGGGGCGCGGCGTGGCAGTGGGCGGATTTCAAAAAATTTTACACTTGTTCCGTAGGCAGAGACGAGGATCCTATATACCAAATTTCATTATCCTAGCTCAAAATTTAAGGCCTAAAAATCGGTGACGTACAGACGGACGGACGGACGGACAGACAGACATGGCTTAATCGACTCAGCTAGGGATTCTGAGTCGATCCATATACTTTGAGGTATATGTAGCTAAAATATTTCTCTATGTTACAAACTAAGTATCAAAACTAATATACCCCTATGGCCTATGGGATAGGGTATAAATATGCG
Source organism: Rhingia campestris (assembly GCA_932526625.1). Classification (NCBI taxonomy): domain Eukaryota; kingdom Metazoa; phylum Arthropoda; class Insecta; order Diptera; family Syrphidae; genus Rhingia; species Rhingia campestris. Next base: position 67,271,382 of record OW052183.1, read on the forward strand.
AAGGCTACAATCCGCTGTGCGGATCGTTTAATACCCTATCCCATCCCATCCTTAAAATTAATATCCCCAAAATATGGAACATATTGTTCCGAAGGTTTATCAAATTCTTTTATGGTTCGACAAAAAACAACGTTTTACTTTGCATATGCCTTGGGGTAGTGCATACAAATGGTTTTTGTAAGAAAACGCCCCCAAAAAGTGGGCGTGGCAAAAAACTTTGTATGCACGAAATATAGATATTATTATTGTCTTAAAATGTTGCAAACACACTTTTTTGAAATTCTTTACGGTTTGGCTAAAAACTACGTTTTTTCTAAAAGGGGGTGTGGCAGTGGGCGGATTTTAAAAATTTTTACACTTGTTCTGGTGACTCGGCCAAGGATCCTATATACAAAATTTCATTATCCTAGCTCAAAATTTAAGACCCAAAAATCGGTGACGAACAGACAGACGGACGGACGGACAGACAGACATGGCTAATTCGACTCAGCTAGCGATTCTGATTCGATCCATATACTTTGAGGTACAGTGTCTCCCACGTCGAACCGGACAACAACTGCATACCCCTTTAACACTTGATAATCTGTATCAAAAATAACCATTTGAGCCAACTTAAATATCAAATTAAAGTTTATTTTATTCTCTTTAATTGTAATTCTGTAAAAATTTTATAGCCTTAACATTTTATTTATTAAAATAAAAGAAATGAAAATAAGTCGAAATTCGATCTCACACGACTAACCGGAAAATTTTAGATTTAATATTTTGTAGCATATCCATTATTGAATATGACAGCTTCTAATCTTCTTGGCATGGATCTTACTAAATTTTGACATATTTCAGGGGTTATTGAATTCCAGGCCGTTAAAATACCTTCTTTAAGTTGCTGAATGCTGGAGAAAGTATTTTGATACACTCTACGCGCAAGTTCGTCCCAAATGTGCTCTATGATATTGAGATCTGGGGATTGTGCTGGTGTATCCATAACATGTGGGCAGTTGTATATTAGCCACGATCTTGCGACATGTGATTTATGTTTGGGATCGTTGTCCTGGTAAAATGTAAGGTTGTCGATTCCCAATTTTTCACAAGACGGTTTCACATGTTGTTTCAGAATGTTGACGTACTGAAATTTATCCATTTTACCTTCAATAAAATGTAAATTCCCTGTTCCGGCAGCAGATACGCAACCCCAAACCATAACTGAGCCTCCCCCGTGCTTCAAAGTAGACCTAGTATGTTTTGGTCGAAATGCTTCATTTGCGCGTCGCCAAACGAACCTTCGACCATCTGAGCCTTGTAAATTAAATTTACTTTCATCAGTAAAAAGGACCTATAATAAGAGTAATAAAATCATATATTTCATGTTAAAAGGTATTTTACCTGACTCCAATACTCATATGACTAATTTAGATGAGTCTTTGCAAACACTAATCTTGCATTTCTATTTTTAGGAGAAATGTATGGTTTCTTCCTAATAGCTCTCCCATTTAGACCAAAACTTCTTATACTACGCCGAATGGTTTCAGTTGAAACTGATTTATTTCTATTTTTTTCGACCTCAATCCTTACTTTATCGGCAGAAATGAAGGGGTCTTTTTCAACAGTTCTCTTAATGAACTTTTCATCGTTCAGTGTTAGTTTCTTCCCTTGGCCTTTTCTGCACTTGTTACTCACTCGATTTTCCTTTTTAAATTTTTTTTATTATATCATGGATAGTTGAAGAACTTCTGTGAACAATATCCGAAATTTCTCTTATTGTTTTCCTTCCGAGCGATGTTGCAAAATTAAATTTCTTATCTCTAGAGATGTTTGCTTACGTCGACCAGCCATTGTTGACTTTTTCGAATGAAAATTACAATGTAACTGAACAAAATGCAGAAAAACGTCACGCATTATCATGTTCTATATTAGCAAAAACGAAACAGTTATTTCAAACAGTAACTAAGTTTAATAAGCATACAATTGCAATTTATCCGGTTAGTCGTGTGAGATCGAATTTCGACTTATTTTCATTTCTTTTATTTTAATAAATAAAATGTTAAGGCTATAAAATTTTTATAGAATTACAATTAAAGAGAATAAAATAAACTTTAATTTGATATTTAAGTTGGCTCAAATGGTTATTTTTGATACATATTATCAAGTGTTAAAGGGGTCTGCAGTTGTTGTCCGGTTAGACGTGGGAGACACTGTATATGTAGCTAAATTATTTCTCTATGTTACAAACTAAGTATCAAAACTAATATACCCCTATGGGATAGGGTATAAACTTATGAGAAGGCTACAATCCACTGTGCGGATCGTTGAATACCATATCCCATCCTATCCATAAAACTAAAATCCCCAAAAAGTGGGCATGGCTAAAAACACGATGTGGATAAAATAGAAATAATGATATAGTGACAACAAATTCTTCAGACTGCTTACAAAACACTTTTACGGTTCTACAAAATACAAGGTTTTCTCCTGCATATGTTATGGGGTAGTGTTTAAAAATGGTTTATAAAAACGCCCCCAAAAAGTGGGCGTGGGTGAAAATGGTATATAGACGAAATGTTTATATTAATAATGTTAATGATTCATTGTCACAATATATTGCTCAGACAGTTTATCAAAATCTTTTGTGGTTCGACAAAAACAACGGTTTTCTTTTGCTAATGCCTTGGGAGGGGTATGCAAATGGTTCTTGTAAGAAAACGCCCCCAAAATGTGGGCGTAGGTGAAAATGATCTACAGACAAAATGTGTTTATATTACCATTGCGGAAGTATTTGCATCAAAATTTTTTTCGAAAGTTTCAAAATTTGGACAAAAAACTTTTTTTTACTAAAAACGCCCCCAAAAAGTGGGCGTGGCAAAAAACTTTGTATGGACGAAATATAGATATTAAGATTTTCTAAATATGTTGCAAACACACTTTTTTGAAATTCCTTACGGTTTGGCTTAAAACTACGTTTTTTCTAAAAGGGGGCGTGGCAGTGGGCGGATATTAAAAATTTTCACACTTGTTCTGGTGGCACGGACGAGGGTCCTATATACCAAATTTCATTATCCTAACTCAAAATTTAAGGCCCAAAAACCGCTGACGAACAGACAGACGGACGGACGGACGGACTGACGGACAGACAGACATGGCTAATTCGACTCAGCTATCGATTCTGAGTCGATCCATATACTTTGAGGTATATGTAGCAAAATTATTTCCCTATGTTACAAACTAAGTATCAAAACTAATATACCCCTATGGGATAGGGTATAAACATATGAGAAGGCTACAATCCGCTGTGCGGATCGTTGAATACCCTATCCCATCCTATCCATAAAACTAAAATCCCCAAAAAAGGGGGCATGGCTAAAAACACGATGTGGATAAAATAGAAAAAATGATATAGTGACAACAAATTCTTCAGACTGCTTACAAAACAATTTTACGGTTCTACAAAAGACAAGGTTTTCTCCTGCATATGTTATGGGGTAGTGTATAAAAATGGTTTTTATATAAAAAGGGGCGTGGGTTAAAATGGTATATTGACGAAATGTTCATATTAATAATGTTAATGATTCTGCATCAAAATTTTTTTCGAAAAATTTAAAATTTGACCGAAAACAGTTTTTAATAGAAAACGCCCCCAAAAAGTGGGCGTGGAAAAAAACTTTATATGGACGAAATATAGATATTAATATTGTCTAAATATGTTGTTCAGAAACTTTTTTAAAATTCCTTACGGTTTGGTCAAAAACTGAGTTTGTCTTAAAAGGGGGCGTGGCAGTGGGCGGATTTCAAAAAATTTTACACTTGTTCTGTAGGCAGAGACGAGGATAATATATACCAAACAAGCTGGCCCGTCAAACGTTGTTTTGCCATTATCAAATGGAATGACCGCCTACAGCGCCACCTGTTGAAAATTTTTCAATTTTTCTTTTTTCCTAAACCTTCGCGGAGCAATTACGAACAAATCCGCAGAAGGAAGTTTCCACTTTGGTACAGTCGTTTTCGAGTTTTAAGCATCCGAACAAACCAAGATCCATTTTTATACCCTATCCCATAGGGGGGTATATTAGTTTTGATACATAGTTTGTAACATAGAGAAATATTTTTGCTACATATACCTCAAAGTATATGGATCGACTCAGAATCGCTAGCTGAGTCGAATTAGCCATGTCTGTCTGTCCGTCCGACCGTCCGTCCGTCCGTCCGTCTGTCTGTTCGTCACCGATTTTTGGGCCTTAAATTTTGAGCTAGGATAATGAAATTTGGTGTATAGGATCCTTGTGCGAGTCACCAGAACAAGTGTAAAAATTTTTGAAATCCGCCCACTGCCACGCCCCCTTTTTAGAAAAACGTAATTTTTAGCAAAACCGTAAAGAATTTAAAAAAGTGTCTGAACAGCATATTTACAGAATCGTAATATCTATATTTCGTTCATATAAAGTTTTTTGCCACGCCCACTTTTTGGGGGCGTTTTCAATAAAAAAACTGTTTTCGGTCAAATTTTAAATTTTTCGAAAAAATTTTTGATGCAGAATCATTAACATTATTAATATGAACATTTCGTCTTTATACCATTTTAACCCACGCCCACTTTTTGGGGGCGTTTTTATATAAAAACCATTTTTATACACTACCCCATAACAAATACAGGAGAAAACCTTGTCTTTTGTAGAACCGTAAAAGTGTTTTGTAAGCAGTCTGAAGAATTTGTTGTCACTATATCATTTTTTCTATTTTATCCACATCGTGTTTTAAGCCATGCCCACTTTTTTGGGGATTTTAGTTTTATGGATAGGATGGGATAGGGTATTCAACGATCCGCACAGCGGATTGTAGCCTCCTCATATGTTTATATATATATATAGATTTCATTATCCTAACTCAAAATTTAAGGCCTAAAAATCGGTGACGTACAGACGGACGGACGGACGGACATACAGACATGGCTTAATCGACTCAGCTAGCGATTCTGAGTCGATCCATATACTTTGAGGTAAATGTAGCAAAATTATTTCTCTATGTTACAAACTAAGTATCAAAACTAATATACCCCTATGTGATAGGGTATAAATAATAAGAATCAGTTCAATAGTTACTAAGGTTCTTTATTTGGGAATAATTATATACATATTGTATGCAGACCTTACCTTTGTGCAATAAAAGGTTTTACATAAAAAGTATGGCTACGTAACTAGATTTGTTCGATAGTATTCCTGACAAGTGTTCAAATTATAAAACTAAATAGTAAACGTTAGCCATCACAATCATCTGCAGGTTTTAATTGTATAACAAGCTTAGTAGACTTAGGAAATAGGAAAACTGGGCATTTCAACCATTTACTAAGGCCCATCTTTATTATGATGAGTGCATTGTTCAGATTTTATTCAATAGAAATAAACATCAACCTTTTACCAAATAAATATTATTAGAAGTATTTGAAACAAGCTTGCCAAATTGCAAAATATGTCGTCGACAAGGTAGACCAATTTCATTAAGGATTTAAAATTGGCCATTAGCTATAAATATTATAGAACAAAAATTAAAGATTGAAAAAGTAAATTATAATATAATATAATATATATAATATATAATATTCTAAAAGTGATTATATATATAATGAAATGAAATATAATATATAATATAAATATAACTATATTTAAATGTTTTCTTACTTGGCTTGATTGATATTTGGTAGATCTTCTCTGTTTTCAATAATTCCTGATAAAAATTGTATTACTTCTGATCGGTTCCAGTTGCTTAGTTTTGAATCGTTTACTTTGGAAAATATATTAAACCGCTTTACAGCTAAAATTGTACAATTAACAAGTAACTCCGTATTAACTTTCTCAGACATTTTCTGACTTATTGTCATATAGTGAACCTGATATACACAATATATAAAGACATTTTTTTTTTTTGTTTTGCGAATTGTTTCTGTTTTATTTGTCACTCAAAAACATCATGTGTATTTATTTGGATTATGACGTCGAGTCGTTCGTGTCAAAAACGTATAACTATAAGAAGCAACTATGTGAAAAGTCGATATTCATAACCTGTTGTTACAGCTTTTTAAAAGCTTAGTACAGTTGTTGGAAACTGCGCAGTGGGCATTATTTTATTTTGAAAGTCCTAATTTCTTATTGACGACTGAAGGCAAAAACCTGGTGGAAAATTTTCGAATCGTTTCAGTGATATACGTTATGAAAGCTAACGCATATTTTTATGGGAAATCATCAAGTGAATAATTCAAATGGGTAACAAGTGTTAAGTAATAGAAATAATTGACTGGATAATTGGATATATACAAATCATAATTTCAAGAAAAAAGTGCGGTATTAACACTTTTCAGTGTTTAGAAATTCTAAGTAATTTCCAAAGATTTTGCTCTAAATTTGAAAATTAAATTACTATTTTTATACATATGTAGATATTGCAGAACGACTAACTGGGTGAACAATTTTAAAAAGGACATACCCTATCCCATTCTATCTGTAAAACTTAAATCCCCAAAAAAGTGGGCATGGCTAAAACACGATGTGGATAAAATATAAAAAATGATATAGTGACAACAAATTCTTCAGGCTGCTTATAAAACAATTTTACGGTTCTACTAATGACAAGATTTTCTTCTGCATATGTTATGGGGTAGTGTATAAAAAAGGTTTTTATATAAAAACGCCCCCTAAAAGTGGGCGTGGGTTAAAATAATCTATAGACGAAATGTTGATATTAATATTACTAACGATTCTATATCAAAATTTTTTTCGAAAATTTTAAAATTTGACCGAAAAATGTTTTTACTTAAAACGCCCCCAAAAATTGAGCGTGGCAAAATACTTTATATGAACGAAATATAGATAATACAATTGTCTAACTACGCTTTTCAGAACTTATTTTAAAATTCCTTACGGTTTGACTTAAAACTACGTTTTTCTAAAAAAGGGGCGTGGCAGTGAGCGGATTTTAAAAATGTTTAAAAATGGAGATTGATGAACTTTATCGTAGTGAGACGTGTTCTTAATACTCTCTGTTAAAGTTATCTAAAATCAGTGATAAATACATTGTGTTTGTAATCAAATCTGTGAACAATAAAAGGACAAGTGCAAAATCTTTGTTCTTTTATCAAGTTTTGATACAATAAGTGTATAATAGCTCTAATATTTGGCTAAGAAAATTTAAATTTTTTTTCCAAATAAACGGTTCCTTTTGCTCAATTATATATTTGAGTGAAAATGGAAACGGAGTGCGGTGACAGTAACTGTCCAAAAAAAAAATTCTTCGAAGTGAAGAAGCAATTAAGTGTCGTGGTATGTGTAACAGAAGTTACCATACAAAATGTGGTGGCATAAATAATACATATGCAAATCAAATTTTGTCGGAAAATAAATTTATTGTGTTTATGTGTCCTGATTGTCAAAATATGTATAAAACAATTAGTGATAAATTAAGTGACCTATCAAAAATAAGCTCCGATTTGAAAGCAGTGATTGGATTGTTAAACAAACCAAAACCGGAGAACATCGTGAAACAACAAAAACAACCAACTTATGCCGATGCTACAAAAGTAAACAATGATTGCATTTTTATCAAACCAAAATGCAATCAGGATAATAATAAAACTGTGGAAGATATAAGAAGTGTTATTAAACCAACTGATATGTCCCTTAAAATAAACAAGATTAAAAATATTCAAAACGGTGCAGTGCTAATTAGAGCTGACAAAAATTCTGTAAAAAAAATTGAAAGTGAAATGAAGCAAACAAAAATGGACATAAACTATGAAGTGTCAGTTCCTGTACATAAAAAACCCGAAGTGCTTGTTGTAGGAATGAAAGAAAAAATGTCCGAAACAGAAATAGTCCGTGCAGTGCAGTGTCAAAATCAATTGAGTGGAAATGAGATAAATTGTGTTAGTGTATACTATTCCCCAAAAATTAAATGTTATAACGCCATATTACAACTTAACAGTGTTGCCTATGCTAAATTAATAGAAAGTGCTAAAATAAGTATTGGATGGGATCGTTGTCGTGTTTACCCCCATATAAGAGTGTCTCGATGTTTTAAATGTTGTGGATTTAACCACATTGCAAAATATTGCAAAAAAGAAAAAAAGTGTTCAAAATGTTCGGGGAACCATGACATAAAGGAGTGTCCCAATAAGTTTAGTAAATGTATAAATTGTTGTATAGCAAAAGAAAAATTAAATGTGGAATTAAATGTAAATCATACTGCAAATGACCCAAAATGTCCAGTGTTTATACGTCAAATAAAAATTGCTGAAGAAAGGGTGGAATACTAGCAGTTAAATTCTGTTAAATGTGTCTTTTTGAATATCCAAGGTTTATCAAACAATTTTACAGAACTGGAGTGTTTAACAAAAAGTGAAAATATTGATATTCTAATACTGACAGAAACACATGAAACAGAATACCACAATGAACATCATCTAAATTTGGAAGGTTATTGCCAAATAAATTGTTTAAGCGAATCTAGTCATACAGGAGGCTTATCATTTTATGTAAAACGTAGTTTTAAATGCGCAATCGTAAAAAAAATTGTTGTCCCTATGAAATGTTGGTGTCTTATAATAAAAGTGCAATATAATAATAATCCTGTGATATACTTAAGTGCAATATATAGATCTCATCTTGTAACAAAACATGAATTCTGTGAACATTTTGACCAGTGGGTTTCCTACTTACAACAGTGCAATAATAATTATGTAATATTCGGTGATTTTAACATAGATTGGTATGAACATCTAGACACATATCGACGACGCATTGCGGAAATTTTTAATGATAACAACATATCAATAATTTGTACCCAGCCAACCAGAATAACACCACATTCGAAAACATTAATTGATTATGTGTTAACAAATAACGTGTCCTTAGTGTCGTCAAAAGTCGAATCCAACCTCAAAATAAGTGATCATGAGTCTATTTTAGTGTCGATAAAATGTAAGCGTTATATAAATGTAAACAAAAAAATCGTTAAAATATGCAAATATAACTGTGATTATTTTATGTCTTCCCTAACCTCAACATATTTATTCACAAATTTTGATATTGAAAGAGAATATAATATAAATTCATTAAGTGAATCATTTGCTGTAGAACTAAAAAGAATAGTGTCGTCAATGGTAAAAACCAAAATGATCCCTTTTGAAAATGCTGAGTGGTTCCATTCTGAGTTAAATCAATCAAAACTATTAAAAATAAATTTATATAAACGGGCGGTTTTAACCAATACTCCAAATGATTGGGAAACATACCATTCATGTAGAAACCAATATAAAAACATATGAGAAGGCTACAATCCGCTGTGCGGATCGTTGAATACCCTATCCCATCCTATCCATAAAACTAGAATCCCCAAAAAAGTGGGCATGGCTAAAAACACGATGTGGATAAAATAAAAAAAATGATATAGTGACAACAAATTCTTCAGGCTGCTTACAAAACACTTTTACGGTTCTACAAAAGAAAAGGTTTTCTCCTGTATATGTTATGGGGGTAGTGTATAAAAATGGTTTTTATATAAAAACGCCCCCAAAAAGTGGGCGTGGGTTAAAATGGTATAAAGACGAAATGTTCATATTAATAATGTTAATGATTCTGCATCAAAATTTTTTTCGAAAAATTTAAAATTTGACCGAAAACAGTTTTTTATTGAAAACGCCCCCAAAAAGTGGGCGTGGCAAAAAACTTTATATGAACGAAATATAGATTTTACGATTCTGTTAATATGCTGTTCAGACACTTTTTTAAAATTCTTTACGGTTTTGCTAAAAATTACGTTTTTCTAAAAAGGGGGCGTGGCAGTGGGCGGATTTCAAAAATGTTTACACTTGTTCTGGTGACTCGGACAAGGATCCTATATACCAAATTTCATTATCCTAGCTCAAAATTTAAGGGACAAAAATCGGTGACGAACAGACAGACGGACGGACGGACACACGGACGGACGGACGGACGGACGGACGGACGGACGGACGGACGGACGGACGGACGGACGGACAGACAGACATGGCTAATTCGACTCAGCTAGCGATTCTGAGTCGATCCATATACTTTGAGGTATATGTAGCAACATTATTTCTCTATGTTACAAACTATGTATCAAAACTAATATACCCCCCTATGGGATAGGGTATAAAAAAGTATAGCGTTAGCAAAATCCTCTTTTATAAAACGAAAAATTGAAAACGCAAATACACAAAAGGACATGTGGAGGCAGTTAAAGAGGTACGTCTTAAAAAATAAAGTAGATACTATAAATGAAGTGCAATTAGAAAATGGAAACAAAATAAATGACAGTGCAATAATATGTGAAAAATTAAATACCTTTTTTGTGCAAAGCGTAATTGACTTAACTAGAACTGTGATATTTCCTGATTATGAATGTATTATAAATGAGTGCAATATAGACTTTAAGTTACATTCTATAAATATAAATCATATTTTAAGTGCAATAAAATCCATAAACTCAAAAAACGACTTCAACTTCATGAATACTAATATGATAAAAGATGCAATAAATTTTATAGGACCACCTCTAATGCGCATCATAAATATATCTCTTTCAAGTGGAATATTCCCCCAAACTTGGAAAGAATCCTTAGTGATCCCTATAAAGAAAATAAATGATGCTAAACTCTGTGCTGACTTCAGACCTATAAATATGGTTCCAGTTTATGAAAAAGTGCTTGAAAAAATTGTAATGGGACAACTTCAAGAGCATCTTGAAAACCAGAACATTTTAAGTAAATACCAGTCTGGTTTTAGAACAAAGCATTCATGTGAAACATGCATAAACTATGTTCTAGGTGAATGGAAGCAACAAATTGACCAACGGAAACCTGTCATAGCTGTTTTTTTAGATCTCAAACGTGCATTTGAAACTGTTGATCATACGATTCTATTAAAAAAACTTTACAAATACGGTGTTAGATCGACTGAACAAAAATGGTTCAAAAGCTTTCTCAAAGGAAGAACACAAAAAACAAAAGTAAATGATAGCATATCAACAGCAGTGGGTATAAATATTGGTATTCCACAAGGTACAATATTAGGAGTTCTACTATTTCTCATATTTATCAATGACATAGAAAAAGTGCTAAAATTTTCAAAACTGGTTTTGTTTGCTGATGACGCATTGATTTATACATCAAATGAGAATATGCAACAATGTATAGACAATATTAACTGTGATTTAAGTGCAATATATATGTGGTTAAAAGTAAATCGTCTTATACTAAATGTGACGAAATCAAAGTGCATGTTGTTAAATGTGAATACACTACTGCCCCAAATAAACATTAATATTAATAATTGTCCTATTGAAATTGTTGAGAGTGTTAAATATCTTGGTGTTATATTAGACAATAAACTAAAATTTAAAGATCATGTTAACTACTTGTGCAATAAAGTGTCTAAAAAAATTGGTGTCCTACGTAAAATAAGAAAAGATATATCAATGAACAGTGCAATAAAGGTATATAATGTTATTATTAAACCACATTTTGAATATTGTCCAAGTGTCTTGTTTTTCTGTGATATAACATCAAAAAACAGAATGCAAAAATTACAAAATAAAGCTATGCGAATAATTTTAAGATGCGATGTGTATACACATATAGTATTCATGCTCAATGCACTAAACTGGCTTAACATAAACCAACGATTATTCTTTGCAACTATGGTATTAGTCTTCAAAATAAAAAACAATCTAAGCCCACAATATTTGAGAGAAAAGATGACAACAGTAAATGAAGCGACGACATATACCCTTAGAAATCGGACGGATATAGAAATTCAACGAATGCATACTACCGGTGGACAGCACACTCTACAATACATGGGATTCCAGTATTTCAACAGATTACCAGCTGAAATAAAATTAGTGTCTAACTTAAATGATTTTCAAAGATTGTTAATTCTATATACAAAAGAAAACATTCTATAAATTATTATAACATAATGTAAACCAAATAATGTAATGATTATTGTAAATATTTAACCAAAAATGGCTTAATAGCTAAATAAATACAACTAACTAACTAACTAACATGGCTAACTCGACTCAGCTATCGATTCTGAGTCGATCCATATACTTTGAGGTATATGTAGCTAAATTAATTCTCTATGTTACAAACTATGTATCTGTTGGTATTCGTTGTAATAAGAAACATATGAGAAGGCTACAATCCGCTATGCGGATCATTTAATACCCTATCCCATTCCATCCTTAAAATGAATATCCCCAAAATATGCTCTATATGGTCATAAAGTATTGAAAATGACGTTGTCACAACATATTGTTCCGAAGGTTTATCAAATTCTTTTATGGTTCGACAATACACAACTTTTTTCTTTGCATATGCCTTGGGGTAGGGCATACAAATGGTTTTTGTAAGGAAACGCCCCCAAAAAATGGGCGTGGGTTTAAATGGTCTATTGACGAAATGTTGGTTTTAATACTGCCAATGATTGTGCATCAAAAATTTTTTCGAAAATTTTAAATTTTCGCCAAAAAAGTTTTTTATTAAAAACGCCCCCAAAAAGTATGCGTGGCAAAAAACTTTATATTGACGAAATATAGATATTATGATTCTCTAAATATGCTGCTCAGACACTTTTTATACCCTATCCCATAGGGGTATATTAGTTTTGATACTTAGTTTGTAACATAGAGAAATAATTTTGCTACATATACCTCAAAGTATATGGATCGACTCAGAATCGCTAGCTGAGTCGATTAAGCCATGTCTGTCTGTCCGTCCGTCCGTCCGTCTGTACGTCACCGATTTTTAGGCCTTAAATTTTGCGCTAGGATAATGAAATTTGGTATATAGGATCCTCGTCTCTGCCTACAGAACAAGTGTAAACATTTTTGAAATCCGCCCACTGCCACGCCCCCTTTTAAGAAAAACTCAGTTTTTGACCAAACCGTAAGGAATTTTGAAAAAGTTTCTGAACAACATATTTAGAAAATATTAATATCTATATTTCGTCGATATAAAGTTTTTTGCCACGCCCACTTTTTGGGGGCGTTTTCAATAAAAAACTGTTTTCGGTCAAATTTTAAATTTTTCGAAAAAAATTTTGATGCAGAATCATTAACATTATTAATATGAACATTTCGTCTATATACCATTTTAACCCACGCCCACTTTTTGGGGGCGTTTTTATATAAAAACCATTTTTATACACTACCCCATAATATATGCAAGAGAAAACCTTGTCTTTTGTAGAACCGTTAAAGTGTTTTGTAAGCAGTCTGAAGAATTTGTTGTCACTATATCATTTTTTCTATTTATCCACATCGTGTTTTTAGCCATGCCTCCCTTTTTTGGGGATTTTAGTTTTATGGATAGGATGGGATAGGGTATTCAACGATCCGCACAGCGGATTGTAGCCTTCTCATATGTTTTATAATTCTTTACGGTTTGGCCAAAAAACACATTTTACTAAAAAGGGGGCGTTGCAGTGGGAGGATTTCAAAAATTTTTACACTTGTTCTGGTGGCACGGACCAGGATTCTATATACCAACTTTCATTATCCTAGCTCAAAATTTAAGGACCAAAAATCGGTGACTAACAAACAGACGGACGGACAGACGGACAGACAGACATGGCTTAATCGACTCAGCTAGCGATTCCGAGTCGATCCATATACTTTGAGGTATATGTAGCTAAATTATTTCTCTATGTTACAAGCTAAGTATCAAAACTAATATACCCCTATGGGATAGGGTATAAATATAACCGTTCTTCCCGTCATACATTTATTTTATACACTTAAATTTACTATTATAAAGGCTACAGGTCCGTCCGTCCGTCCGTCCGTCTGTCTGTTCGTCACCGATTTTTGGGCCTTAAATTTTGAGCTAGGATAATGAAATTTGGTATATAGGATCCTTGGTCGAGTCACCAGAACAAGTGTAAACATTTTTAAAATCCGCCCACTGCCACGCCCCCTTTTAGAAAAAACGTAGTTTTAAGCCAAACCGTAAGGAATTTCAAAAAAGTTTGTTTGCAACATATTTAGACAATCCTAATATCTATATTTCGTCCATACAAAGTTTTTGCCACGCCCACTTTTTGGGGGCGTTTTTTATAAAAAATGTTTTTTGGTCAAATTTTAACATTTTCGAAAAAAATTTTGTTGCACAATCATTGGCAGTATTAATACCAACATTTCGTCTATAGACCATTTTAACCCACGCCCTCTTTTTGGGGGCGTTTTCTTACAAAAACCATTTGTATGCCCAACCCCAAGGCAAATGCAAAGTAAAACGTTGTTTTTTTGTCGAACCATAAAAGAATTTGATAAACTTTCGGAACAATATGTTGTAACAACGTCATTTTCAATACTTTATGACCATAAAGACCATATTTTGGGGATATTAATTTTAAGGATGGGATGGGATGGGATAGGGTATTAAACGATCCGCACAGCGGATTGTAGCCTTCTCATATGTTTCCATTTTGGTTTATTATAAAACAAGATGGCCCGTCAAAGTTGTTTTGCCATTATCAAATGGAATGACCGCCTACAGCGCCACCTTTTTACACCCTATCCCATAGGGGTACATTAGTTTTGATACATAGTTTGTAACGTCATAGAGAAATAATTTAGCTACATATACCTCAAAGTATATGGATCGACTCAGAATCGATAGCTGAGTCTGTCCGTCCGTCCGTCGGTACGTCACCAGTTTTTGGGCCTTAAATTTTGAGCTAGAAGGATGAAATTTGGTACACGTGCTCTTTGTTGCTCCTAGCAGAACAAGTGTAAACATTTTTAAAATCCGCCCACTGCCACGCCCCCGTTTTAGAAAAACGTATTTTTTGGCCAAACCATAAGGAATTTTGAAAAACTTTTTGAACAACATATTTAGACAATCTGAATATCTGTATTTCGTTCATATAAAGTTTTTTGCCACGCCCACATTTTGGGGGCGTTTTTAATAAAAAACGTTTTTCGGCCAAATTTTAAAATTTTCTAAAAAACTTTTGATGCAGAATCATAAGTAATATAAATATGAACATTTCGTCAATAGACCATTTTAACCCACGCCCACTTTTTGGGGGCGTTTTTATATAAAAACCATTTTTATACCCTACCCCATAACATATGCAGGAGAAAACTTTGTCTTTTGTAGAACCGTAAAAGTTTTTTATAAGCAGTCTGAAGAATTTGTTGTCACCATATCATTTTCTTTATTTTATCCAGATCGTGTTTTTAGCCATGTCCACTTTTTGGGGACTTAAGTTTTACAGATGGGATGGGATAGGGTATTCAACAATCCGCACAGTGGATTGTAGCCTTCTCATATGTTTTTTTATACCCTATCCCATAGGGGTATATTAGTTTTGATACATAGTTTGTAACATAGAGAAATAATTTAACTACATATACCTCAAAGTATATGGATCGACTCAGAATCGATAGCTGAGTCGATTTAGCCATGTCTGTCCGTCCGTCCGTCCGTACGTCACCAGATTTTGGGCCCTAAATTTTGAGCTAGAAGGATGAAATTTGGTACACGTGCTCTTTGTTGCTCCTAGCAGAACAAGTGTAAACATTTTTAAAATCCGCCCACTGCCACGCCCCCTTTTTAGAAAAACGTATTTTTTGGCCAAACCATAAGGAATTTTGAAAAACTTTTTGAACAACATATTTAGACAATCTGAATATCTGTATTTCGTTCATATAAAGTTTTTTGCCACGCCCACATTTTGGGGGCGTTTTTAATAAAAATCGTTTTTCGGCCAAATTTTAAAATTTTCTAAAAAACTTTTGATGCAGAATCATAAGTAATATAAATATGAACATTTCGTCAATAGACCAATTTAACCCACGCCCACTTTTTGGGGGCGTTTTTATATAAAAACGATTTTTATACCCTACCCCATAACATATGCAGGAGAAAACTTTGTCTTTTGTAGAACCGTAAAAGTTTTTTATAAGCAGTCTGAAGAATTTGTTGTCACCATATCATTTTCTTTATTTTATCCAGATCGTGTTTTTAGCCATGTCCACTTTTTGGGGATTTAAGTTTTACAGATAGGATGGGATAGGGTATTCAACAATCCGCACAGTGGATTGTAGCCTTCTCATATGTTTTTTTATACCCTATCCCATAGGGGTATATTAGTTTTGATACATAGTTTGTAACATAGAGAAATAATTTAACTACATATACCTCAAAGTATATGGATCGACTCAGAATCGATAGCTGAGTCGATTTAGCCATGTCTGTCCGTCCGTCCGTCCGTACGTCACCAGATTTTGGGCCCTAAATTTTGAGCTAGAAGGATGAAATTTGGTACACGTGCTCTTTGTTGCTACCAGCAGAACAAGTTTAAAATTTTTGAAATCCGCCCACTGCCACGCCCCCTCTTTAGAAAAACGTATTTTTTGGCCAAACCATAAGGAATCTCAAAAAAGGGTCTGAAAAATGTAGTAAGAAAATCGTAATATCTATATTTCGTTCATATAAAGTTTTTTGCCACGCCCACTTTTTGGGGACGTTTTTAATAAAAAACGTTTTACGGTCAAAGTTATAAAATTTTCTAAAAAAATGTTGATCCAGAATAATTAGTAATATTAATATAAACATTTCGTCCCTCGTTCATTTTAGCCCACGCCCACTTTTTGGGGGGGCGTTTTCTTACAAAAACCGATTGTATACCCTACCCCATAGCATATGCATGAGGAAAACGGTGTGTTTTGTCAAACAACAATATATTCTGATAAACTGTTTGAACAATATATTGTTGTGACAATATCATTTTCTATATTATAGGCTAATAAAGCCCACTTTTTGGAGATATTAATTTTAAGGATGGGATGGGATAGGGTATTCAACGATCCACAGCGGATTGTAGCCTTCTCATATGTTTTAAAGATGGGATGGGATAGGGTATTCAACGATCCGCACAGCGGATTGTAGCCTTCTCATATGTTTATACCCTATCCCCTAGGGGTATATTAGTATTGATACTTAGTTTGTAACATAGAGAAATAATTTAGCTACATATACCTCAAAGTATATGGATCGACTCAGAATCGCTAGCTGAGTCCAATTAGCCATGTCTGTCTGTCCGTCCGTCCGTCTGTTCGTCACGGATTTTTGGCCCTTAAATTTTGAGCTAGGCCATTGAAATTTGGTATATAGGATCCTCGTCCGTGCCACCAGAACAAGTGTAAAAATTTTTAAATCCGCCCACTGCCACGCCCCCTTTTTAGGAAAATGAATTTGTTGGCCAAACCGTAAGGAATTTCAAAAAGTCTGAGAAGCATATTTAGAGAATCGTAATATCTATATTTCGTCAATATAAAGTTTTTTGCCACGCCCACTTTTTGGGGGCGTTTTCTTACAAAAACCGTGTGTATGCTCTACCCCATAGCATATGCAGGAGAAAAACGATGTTTTTTTTTGTCAAAGAATAAAAGATTCTGATAAACTGTTTGAACATTATGTTGTGACAATGTCATTTTCTATACTATAGGCCCATAAAGCCCACTTTTTGGAGATATTAATTTTAAGGATGGGATGGGATAGGGTATTCAACGATCCGCACAGCGGATTGTAGCCTTCTCATATGTTTATACCCTATCCCATAGGGGTATATTAGTTTTGATACTTAGTTTGTAACATAGAGAAATAATTTAGCTACATATACCTCAAAGTGTATGGATCGATTCAGAATCGCTAGCTGAGTCGAATTAGCCATGTCTGTCTGTCCGCCCGTCCGTCCGCCCGTCTGTTCGTCACCGATTTTTGGGACTTAAATTTTGAGCTAGGGTAATGCAATTTGGTATATAGGATCCTCGTCCGTGCCACCAGAACAAGTGTAAACATTTTTGAAATCCGCCCACTGCCACGCCCCCTTTTTTAGGAAAACGTATTTTTTGGTCAAACCGTAAAGAATTTTAAAAAAGTGTCTGAGCAGCATATTTAGATAATCGTAATATCTGTACGATCAGCGACTTTCTAACCGTTTGGTGAAAAAATTTACTTTTGCGATCGTAGGAAAATTCCCACCAGCGAAGGGATTTGTAGGTAGTTGTGCCTACTTTTCGGAATCGATCGATTACGAACAAAAGTTTCGTACGCGCGAGAACTACGAGCAACGACGACGAAAATGATACACAGAGAATAGTCCGAATAGTTCGGTTTTACACGCAAGAAGACCTTGCAATGTGCTTTATTGCCCTATTTATACAATATAATTGGTATAAAATTTAACGAACACAATTCAAATTAATATGGCAAGTATTATAATTAGAGCGCCAAAATTCAAATATGCTACTTTTCTAGTACAAAACAAGTATTAAAATGTTCATGTTTGATTCTATATAATTCAAATAGTTTTGATGATGAAGTGCTCTAACATTCCGCCTCCTTTGAAATGACCCTTTCAAGCAGGAAGAATGGCAAGTTTGCGAATTGGGCGTCTGATAATTCCTCTTGGCGTCCGGATATCGGCAACTCTCACTTTTCCGTCTTGACCAGGGATGGTTTTGATGACTCTTCCAAGCAGCCACTGCTGAGGGGGACGGTTGTCTTCATGCACTATCACCATCGTGCCAACGAGAAGATTTGGTGTTGGAGTTGACCACTTCGACCGCTGTTGCAGTTCGACAACGTATTCATTGGACCAGCGCTTCCAAAAATGCGTCTTGACAGCGTTGATGCGACGCCATCGCTGAAGGTAGCTGACATCAGTTACGTCATCTGGTGCTTCGGGAATGGCTTTTAATGGTGCCCCTATCTGAAGATGTCCAGGGGTCAGTGCTTCGAAGTCGTTGGGATCTGTTGACAGCGGAGAAATGGGCCGGGAGTTCATCACGGCTTCGATTTCGACCAGTGCCGTCGAAAGTTCCTCAAATGTCAGCTTGGCGTTGTGAAGACTTCGGTACAGATGACTCTTTGCGACCTTGACTGCAGCCTCCCAGATTCCACCAAAGTGTGGAGCCCTAGATGGGATGAAACGAAAATTTATTTTTTTATTAGAGCAAAAGTTTAAAATAGTTTCATTAGATGTTTTTCGAAACAACATGTTGTTATCGCAAAAGATTTCATATGGAAGACCTCGACGACCAATCATGCGTTTGAGCGATGCGATGAATGCGTCTGCAGACAAATCCGAAACTGCTTCAATATGTACAGCTTTCGAAGTCAGACAAACAAAGACAGCTATATACGTCTTATAGGGAACCTTGCCACGAATCCTGTAAAACGTATATATTGGACCACAAAAATCCACACCACAGCGAGAAAATGGCCGAGACGATATTACCCTTTCAGCGGGATTTCCCATAACCTGCTGAAGTAACTTTGGACGGTATCTAGTACAGTGTATGCAGTTTCTGAGGACTTTCCTGGCGATGTCCCTTGCATTGACGATCCAGAATCGTTGTCTGATCAACGCAACTACAGTTTTTGGACCCGCATGGAAGTTAGAAATGTGTAAGTCCCTTACCATACACATGACAAAGTTTGAGTCCTTTGGAAGAAGAATAGGGTATTTTTGTTCTTCCGGAACATTTGCGTTCTTCAATCGACCGCCGACTTTCAGCAACGGAATTCCCTTCGGTTCATCAATGAATGGATTCAACCATTTTGTTGTTCCTTTGAGCTGCCTTCCATGATGAATCGCGTTGATTTCTTCAGCGAAGTTATAGTTTTGGATGATCCATACTATTTTCTGAAGAGCCAATTCGAGTTCCATTGGAGTAAGTAATCCAATATTTTCACTTGATCGATGTCGCAATCTACAAATAAATCTAAGGACGTAACCGAAGATTCTAATTACTTTTCGATGAGAACTATATTTGTTGATTATCTCCAAGAGATATGGTGTGCTTTCATATTGAATTCTTCCTATCAAAATAGTTTTTCTCTTTTCCAATGAAAGGAGTTCCTGTGGAAGCTCAAAACAAGGATTTAAAGGCCATGTTTCGGGTCTTTTCAGTAAAAATACGATTATACGATTTTTTGAATATTGGCTCCACCTTAGACCACAATTTTGATAAAAGGTGAGCACCGCACAGCTCAAGTCGAGGAAGTTGCTTCTTTTTTGCAGGTGCTACTCGAGACTTTGCGACTAAAAGTTTGACGACAATTAAACCTGATGTATCTGTAGTTCTGGTGTAGATACAACACCCATACGCGTGCAACGACGCGTCACAAAATCCATGGATTTGTACATCCTGTTTATTCGCAACTAACACGAATCGTGGAACCTATAAATTTTGAAGCGAATACAAATCCTTCATAAATTGCCGCCACTCCTCCTCGACTTCATGAGGAACGGCAGAATCCCAGTCCAGTTTTTCAATCCAGACCTTTTGGAGAAGAATTTTCGCTGTGATTATTATAGGGCTAAGGAACCCCATTGGATCAAATAGGGCAGACGATACTGATAACATAGATCTTTTCGTACATCTCATCTGCAAGCTCAATATAGATTGGTAGATTCCAATTCGAAATGTTCAGCTTTGAATCAGGTTGGTACCCAGTGATGGTTGGCGCGACGAGGAATTCCAGCGATAATTCAAAATTGTTGAATCTTGATCGAATGGTGGTTTGAGTGAATGAATTGATCTTAGTTTCAGTTGATCCGATTCCTACAATGTCGACATTCCTTCTTTGTTTTTGCAAATCTAAAGATTTGGCAAAACGCTCATTTATAAAATTGACTTGAGAACCCGAATCTAACAACACTAGTCCTATTTGGAAACTTCCAAAGCTATCTCTGACCAAAACCAACGCCGTTGCTTAAATGACCTGTGCAGTTTTAGAAGCAGGCTCCTTCTCCAACGCCGAATTGGCAGCTGCGGAACTTGTTGTTGGTTGCTCGTTTTCTGATATTACTACATGTTGCTGTTGTGTACGATGCAATAAACTATGGTGTGTCTGTCTGCATGTCTTACAACGATATGAAGATGGGCACTTAGACACCGTGTGACCCTTACCTAAGCAGTTTAAACAAAGTCCTAGCTTCTTAACATTATTAAAACGATCTGGTATTGAAAGTTTAGTAAAAACGCTGCAATTGCTAATAAAATGACTAGCATCTTTGCAAAAACTACATATTTTTTGCGTTACTGATAATGAGGTTTGTGGGCGGTGGCTATTAACCGATTTAATTTTAACCGACAATTTTTTGTTAATTTCTGAGAGATGTTGCTTACTATCCTGTGCCTCAAGGTAAAGGCAGCGCCTGCTCAAAACCTCTGCGCATTTATCCCAAGTAGGTAGTGCCTTGTAATCGCACTGCTCCTCCCATTTGGCTTGTGTGTCTCCGTCGACTTTGGACATAGTAATAAAAATTATGATAGCATTGCATATATCCAGATGAGTACCTAGTGACTTTAATGAACTATACAAGGCTGAGATATTGTCCACTAAATTGCGCAGCTGAGATGAAGACGGCTTTGATATTGTTGGTAGCTCAAAAAGTTGAGTTATATTCTCCGCGAATATGAGGCAATCGTTGTCATAACGAGCTTTAAGTCTTGCAAGAGCTTTTGGATAGTTTTCCTCTGTGACTTGGAATGCCTTTACTGTGCCTAGGGCATGACTACTCAAGCATGTGAGCAGATAATTAAATTTTTCAATAACTGACAGGCTTGGATCGCTGTCAACGAGTTTTGAAAACGAATTTATAAAATTTTTATATTCGGAATATATGCCGCTAAATTTAGGCAGGCTTAGTTTTTGTAAATGGTTCACCGATGGTTCACCGAGAATGTAGTTTCCATAACACTACCTCGTCTTGGACCTAACGCAGATATTATTTTTGTTTTTGTTAAAATATAGAGATCTTCGAGATCTCCTCTACCGGTATCCGCAGGATCCAAGCGTTCTATTTGAGTTTGGTATACTAGAACTTGCTTAAAATAGGATTCAACTATTCCTAAGCGACATTCCAATTCAGTGGGAGTAAATTCATCCTTTAAATTGTTCTTTATCCTAGTAATGCTTCCCTTGGAAGAGGAACGCATTTGCTTCAGTTCTTCAATTGAAAGTTCTGCCATTACAAACGTAGATTTAATTGTTTAACTAATCAAAACGACTTAGTAATAGCGACGAATATTTGCTAACGAATATTGATAAAATATTAGAGCACCGACAATGAATGATAAGTGAACCAATCAGCTTTGTGAAAAGTTTTTTTTTCACGCTTCTAATTTAAATCAACCATGATATTTAATTGTTCAATTACGAATATATATTCAAATAAATATCAATTAATTGTATTTGATTATATTCAAAATAAATGAAATGTTACAGCGAAACTAAAGTTGATCGACGATAAGTATCCGAATCCAAAATGAAATAGCGGATTTGCTGCACCAAAACTAACTGACATGTATCAATATCTGCCTAAGTTAGTCCCATATGAAACCGATGATACTTGTAAATGAAATGGAATGTATTCGAGATGTATTTCTATTTCAACAATTGCAATACAATTCTAATTAGCGATGAAATGCTGCTTCTGCATTAAACCGAGACTTGAATATATTATTCAACTTATGAATTTATGTTTAAATCCCACGATGATAGAATTTAATACAAATGCAATCCAACAGATCGAAACCGAATTATTAAATCAACTCGATATGTATTAATAATAATCAATTACTGGTGTGGAACCTGTTGCCGAAATTGCGAAACATGTGTTGTGAGCCAGGGTCGGGCCACAGAGGCATCTTCGATGGAGGTGAGGAGGGCATGGCACGCTTGTGGATGCTCAGCTTAGCTCGTCGGACGGGGTAGTTCTTGCCCGCTCACCACACACCACCTGCTCGACAAACATTTCGTTCGTGCCAAAAATCATCAAAAAAGAAAGAAGGAAGAAAGCTACTTTACGTTGACTGCAGACGGACAATTCAAGATAGGAAAGACAAGGAAGAAAAGAAGGACACTACTCATGACTTGTGCCACTATCGGTGAGAACTCGGAAAACACTTCGCGTGGCTAAACGTGCAAAAAGGAAATCCGCGTGAGCCCTATCCGTAATGAAATGGATCCCCGTATTTCTCACCAATAATAGGCTCGCTAGGTTCTTCGAGATATGCCTTGATGTTGATGGCAAGAGATGGCCATCCCACAACACTACCTATTGCTATTACCCTGGCCGCGTTTTGAGTGATAGCCTGAAATTTTCTCTCCAGTCAAAAACATATAAGAGGCTACAATCCGCTATGCGGATCGTTGAATACCCTATCCCATCCCATCCTTTAAATTAATATCCTCAAAATATAGGCCTTATGGCGATGAAATACAGAAAATGACATTGTCACAATATATTGCTCAGACAGTTTCTCAAAATCTTGTGTGCTAGCGATTCTGAGTCGATCCATATACTTTGAGGTATATGTAGCAAAATTATTTCTCTATGTTACAAACTAAGTATCAAAACTAATATACCCCTATGGGATAGGGTATAAAAAGGTTATATATATGAATTTGGTTAACTTCGTTGTTAAAACGATTTTTTTATTTCATCCCTTCCAAAATTGTAAAATAACATATGAGAGGCTACAATCCGCTATGCGGATCGTTGAATACCCTATCCCATCCCATCCTTTAAATTAATATCCTCAAAATATAGGCCTTATGGCGATGAAATACAGAAAATGACATTGTCAGAATATATTGCTCAGACAGTTTCTCAAAATCTTGTGTGGTTGGACAAAAAACAACGTATTTCTATTGCTAATGCCTTGGGATGGGGTATACAAATGGTTTTTGTAAGAAAACGCCCCCAAAATGTGGGCGTAGGTGAAAATGATCTATGGACAAAATGTTTATATTACCATTTCGGAAGTATTTGCATCAAAATTTTTTTCGAAAGTTTTAAAATTTGGACAAAAAGAGTTTTTTACTAAAAACGCCCCTAAAAAGTGGGCGTGGCAAAAAACTTTGTATGAACGAAATATAGCTATTAGGATTGTCTAAATATGCTACTCAGACACTTTTTTGAAATTCCTTACGATTTGGCCAAAAAATAAGTTTTCCTAAAAAGGGGGCGTGGCAGTGGGCGGATTTCAAAACTTTTTACACTTGTTCTGGTGGCACGGACGAGGATCCTATATACCAAATTTCATTATCCTAGCTCAAAATTTAAGGCCCAAAAACCGCTGACGAACAGACAGATGGACGGACGGACGGACGGACAGACAGACATGGCTAATTCGACTCAGCTAACGATTCTGAGTCGATCCATATACTTTGAGGTATATGTAGCAAAATTATTTCTCTATGTTACAAACTAAGTATCAAAACTAGTATACCCCCCTATGGGATAGGGTATAACTAGTCAAAATAAGTACGTCATTTCATGTCTTATCTGTTAAGGGTAGGTGTCCCAGACCGACCAACTCAAATTTCATGTAAATGCATTTGAATGTGTTGGTAAGCTCTCTTTAATTTTACTCATGTGCTCTTTGCTTCAACGCAAACGAAAACTGAAGGAAAAGACAAAAAGTAGCAAGCGCAGACTAATATTACATATACCTACCTACCTACATATGCAATATACAGACACCAAGCAAATAACTTGAAAACAAATATGGAAAGAGAAGGAAAAAAATCAAGTTGAGGGTTGGTTTGGTGTACATATTTTGTTTTGTAATTTTCTTTCAGATTTGGTGTGAATGTGAATATGTATTGTGAAAAAAAGGATAAAATTGTTGCTGGCTGCCGCGCAGCGAGGTGTAAAAGCAGTTTTTGAGGTTTTCATTGTATATCTTATAAAAAAATGTGTAAACCTTACCTAGGTTAACTTTTTTCTTAATTTATGAGATGTAGGAAAACACTTGTTTGGATGAAAATTCGATTACTCAAATAATAGGACGGTAGACAATAGTTCTACTGATTCTCGTCGCAACAATAGTAGGATGAAAATTTTCAAATCAAATAACAAACGAGTGGTGGGTGCACGACTGGGTCGTACGCAACTTTCTCTTTCACAGCGAGTTGGGTGTTAGATCAAATAGTGCGCATTTTTATTATTAATGCTAAAAATTATATAAAATGTCGAAATGTGATTATACGAACGTTTACTCCGAATTTTGAAGGAATCGGTGTCTATGTGAATAATAATGATTTTTCGTTATTGGCCAAAACTGAAAATTCCGTTTAGTGATAATTGGGCTAAAACTAATTATGTGGAATTGCTTCAAGCTGTAATAGTAGTATATATATTGAATTTCATTCAATTTGACATAATAGTTTGCGAGAAATTATCAATTTTCCTTATATGGCCTAAATGACAAAAGCCGTTATATGGATTTTCTCGAAAAAACTGGGTATGCAGTTTTGTTGAAGCTAATATGGTTATAGTATATATAAAGTTTAATCAAAATCGTTAGAGCCGTTTTCGAGAAAATTGAGGTTATATGTAATTATACCCTATCCCATAGG
Organism: Rhingia campestris; assembly: GCA_932526625.1. Taxonomy (NCBI): domain Eukaryota; kingdom Metazoa; phylum Arthropoda; class Insecta; order Diptera; family Syrphidae; genus Rhingia; species Rhingia campestris. The sequence continues at coordinate 67,296,835 of OW052183.1, forward strand.
GGGGTATATTAGTTTTGATACTTAGTTTGTAACATAGAGAAATAATTTTGCTACATATACCTCAAAGTATATGGATCGACTCAGAATCGCTAGCTGAGTCGAATTAGCCATGTCTGTCTGTCCGTCCGTCCGTCCGTCTGTCTGTTCGTCACCGATTTTTGGGCCTTAAATTTTGAGCTAGGATAATGAAATTTGGTATATAGGATCCTCGTCCGTGCCACCAGAACAAGTGTAAAAATTTTTGAAATCCGCCCACTGCCACGCCCCCTTTTTAGAAAAACTCATTTTTTGGCCAAACCGTAAGGAATTTCAAAAAAGTGTCTGAGCAGAATATTTAGAAAACCCTAATATCTATATTTCGTTCATACAAAGTTTTTTGCCACGCCCACTTTTTGGGGGCGTTTTTAGTAAAAAACGCTTTTTGTCCAAGTTTTAAAACTTTCGAAAAAATTTTTGATGCAAATTCTTCCGCAATGGTAATATAAATATTTGGTCCATAGATCATTTTCACCTACGCCCACATTTTGGGGGCGTTTTCTTACAAAAACCATTTGTATACCCAATCCCAAGGCATTAGCAGTAGAAATACGTTGTTTTTTTGGCGAACCACAAAAGATTTTGATAAACTGTCTGAGCAATATATTGTGACAATGTCATTTTCTGTATTTCATCGCCATAAGGCCTATATTTTGATGATATTTATAATAACGATGTGATGGGATAGGGTATCCAACGATCCGCACAGCGGATTGTAGCCTCTCATATGTTTTTTATATGAGAGGTACCATTATTAACATGGCTAAAAGCAAACAAAAAACATATGAGAGGCTACAATCCGCCTTGCGGATCGTTGAATACCCTATCCCATCCCATCCTTTAAATTAATTTCCTCAAAATATAGGCCTTATGGCGATGAATTACAGAAAATGACATTGTCACATTATATTGCTCAGACAGTTTCTCCAAATCTTGTGTGGTTCGACAAAAAACAACGTATTTCTATTGCTAATGCATACAAATGGTTTTTGTAAGAAAACGCCCCCAAATGTGGGCGTAGGTGAAAATGATATATGGACAAAATGTTAATATTACCATTTCGGAAGTATTTGCATCAAAATTTTGTTCGAAAATTTTAAAATTTGGACAAAAAGCGTTTTTTTTTTAAAAACGCCCCCAAAAAGTGGGCGTGGCAAAAAACTTTGTATGAACGAACTATAGATATTAGGATTGTCTAAATATGCTACTCAGACACTTTTTTGAAATTCCTTACGGTTTGGCCAAAAAAAAAGGTTTTCCTAAAAAGGGGGCGTGGCAGTGGGCGGATTTTAAAAATTTTTACACTTGTTCTGGTGGCACGGACGAGGATCCTATATACCAAATTTCATTATCCTAGCTCAAAATTTAAGGCCCAAAAACCGCTGACGAACAGACAGACGGACGGACGGACGGACGGACGGACGGACGGACGGACGGACAGACAGACATGGCTAATTCGATTCAGCTAGCGATTCTGAGCCGATCCATATACTTTGAGGTATATGTAGCAAAATTATTTCTCTATGTTACAAACTAAGTATCAAAACTAATATACCCCCCTATGGGATAGGGTATAAAAATGGCCTAGAATTATGACTAAAACTAGCTTGTATACGAAGTTTGAAGAAAATCGGTCTAGCCGTTTAGGCTAGGGAGACCATCACGGACAGACGGACCGACGGACCGACGGACCGACGGACCGACGGACGGAATTCCAAAAACCACTTTTTTAGGCTCCGCTATCATCGTAATGTTAGAATCAATCAAAATCTCGAGGTCGAAAATTTTCACGAAAACAATATCTTTCTCTTTGTAAGAGAAAGTTAAAAATGATCTATGTGACCAGGCACCATCAGTGACTACAGTGATAAGATGGTTGCCGTTTGAATCGATATTCCCATTTTCTCGTTCAATTTCCTTCTCTTCTTCAATGGCTAGTCTCATTTGACTCTGAACAGACTCGACCCAAACTTCTTTCGTCATGTTTTCAAATTGTCTGTATGCTTTCGAGCTCATGAATGGAACGTTTATGGATTCTAGAACTCTTTTACATTGGGTATATCCGTTTCCAACTAGCATTGTTCCCACTTCAAGTTCTTTGTTAATTTCTTCACTATCTTCATTTTGACCGCATGTAGGCACATTGAAATTCATGTTACACATATTGCACTTGAATATTAATTTTGACCTAAGTCCTAAAATAAAATAATAAAATTTGAAGAACTTGTGTTTACATTATGTTTTTTTTTTAAATAATAACCTTGGTGAATTTCTTTAATAAGTACTACATTATTTAATGTGCACCCAAACGTTTTTCCGTGCAGCGAAATGTTTTTTAAACTATTGAGAAATGTATTTAAATCAATTATACGCCTGCCCTCCGGAACAAAACTACAGTTGTCCTTCACTGTAATGTCCACCTCCATAGGAATTTCAAATTCCTGACCCTGATGTTTTACGTGATCACTTTCAATTTCAACGTTCGTCAATGTTGTTGACGTTGAAGAAAGATCTTCCGAAACACGATTTTTTACAACATACCTTCAATCAATATGTAAATTGTAAAGTTTCGGAAAATTAAATTAGTAAATAAAAAATCAAATAAATTTAATAAATATAATATAGAAAATGACATAGTTCAAACAGTTTATCAGAATCTTTTGTTGTTCGACAAAAAACAACGTTTTTCTCCTTCATATGCTATGGGGTAGGGTATACAAACGGCCCCCAAAAAGTGGGCGTGTCAAAAAACTTTATATGTATGAAATATAGATATTGATATTCTGTAAAAATGTTGTTCAGACATTATATATATATACATATAATATACATATGTTTATACAATATAAAAAATAACATAAACAATTAAATTAACAAAATAATATAACAACTTGCCCTAAAGTTCCTAGGTATATCGGAAGTTAAAAACAATTTAGCGGGTGAAATCGTGGAAATTAAAAATGGAGAGATTTTTCAAAATTCTGAGTGACAAAAAACCAAAAAACATCGATGTAAAACATCGCCCCAAATAACATCGATGCATTGTTTGCATCCCTATACTTCCCATATAACGGTTTGCGAATATATCGATAGACGTTGAAACTTGTTAAAAACAACCTGCTTACCTTTTGTTTTTATACCCTATCCCATAGGGGGGTATATTAGTTTTGATACTTAGTTTGTAACATAGAGAAATAATTTTGCTACATATACCTCAAAGTATATGGATCGGCTCAGAATCGCTAGCTGAATCGAATTAGCCATGTCTGTCTGTCCGTCCGTCCGTCCGTCCGTCCGTCTGTCTGTTCGTCAGCGGTTTTTGGGCCTTAAATTTTGAGCTAGGATAATGAAATTTGGTATATAGGATCCTCGTCCGTGCCACCAGAACAAGTGTAAAAATTTTTAAAATCCGCCCACTGCCACGCCCCCTTTTTAGGAAAACCTTTTTTTTGGCCAAACCGTAAGGAATTTCAAAAAAGTGTCTGAGTAGCATATTTAGACAATCCTAATATCTATATTTCGTTCATACAAAGTTTTTTTGCCACGCCCACTTTTTGGGGGCGTTTTTAAAAAAAAACGCTTTTTGTCCAAATTTTAAAATTTTCGAACAAAATTTTGATGCAACTACTTCCGAAATGGTAATATTAACATTTTGTCCATATATCATTTTCACCTACGCCCACATTTTGGGGGCGTTTTCTTACAAAAACCATTTGTATGCATTAGCAATAGAAATACGTTGTTTTTTGTCGAACCACACAAGATTTGGAGAAACTGTCTGAGCAATATAATGTGACAATGTCATTTTCTGTATTTCATCGCCATAAGGCCTATATTTTGAGGAAATTAATTTAAAGGATGGGATGGGATAGGGTATTCAACGATCCGCAAGGCGGATTGTAGCCTCTCATATGTTTTTATACCCTATCCCATAGGGGGGTATATTAGTTTTGATACTTAGTTTGTAACATAGAGAAATAATTTTACTACATATACCTCAAAGTATATGGATCGGCTCAGAATCGCTAGCTGAGTCGAATTAGCCATGTCTGTCTGTCCGTCCGTCCGTCCGTCCGTCTGTCTGTTCGTCACCGATTTTTGGGCCTTAGATTTTGAGCTAGAATAATGAAATTTGGTATATGGGATCCTTGGCCGAGTCACCAGAACAAGTGTAAACATTTTTAAAATCCGCCCACTGCCACGCCCCCTTTTAGAAAAAACGTAGTTTTAAGGCAAACCGTAAGGAATTTCAAAAAAATGTGTTTGCAACATATTTAGACAATCCTAATATCTATATTTCGTCCATACAAAGTTTTTTGCCACGCCCACTTTTTGGGGGCGTTTTTAGTAAAAAAACGTTTTTTGTCCAAATTTTAAAACTTTCGAAAAAAATTTTGATGCAAATACTTCCGCAATGGTAATATAAACATTTTGTCCATAGATCATTTTCTCCTACGCCCACATTTTGGGGGCGTTTTCTTACAAAAACCATTTGTATACCCCATCCCAAGGCATTAGCAATAGAAATACGTTGTTTTTTGTCGAACCACAAAAGATTTTGAGAAACTGTCTGAGCAATATATTGTGACAATGTCATTTTCTGTTTTTCATCGCCATAAGGCCTATATTTTGAGGATATTAATTTAAAGGATGGGATGGGATAGGGTATTCAACGATCCGCATAGCGGATTGTAGCCTCTCATATGTTTTTTTTAAGAAAACGCCCCCAAAATGTGGGCGTAGGTGAAAATGATCTATGGACAAAATGTTTATATTACCATTGCGGAAGTATTTGCATCAAAATTTTTTTTCTTTGATGGGTTTGGATGTTTTTTTTTGCCATAATGAAACGATTTCCCCTTATTTGAAGGCATTTTATTTATATATGTAATTAGTTTTTTTTTTAAGTTGTGTCACAGATGAATTTGCCGCAAAAAAATAACACAGTAAACAACACTTTACTATTCACAAAAATTTTCGCCACAATAATAGATTTTTTTTTACATTTACTGAACTTCATGGACAGAATTTTGATTTCAACTGAGGGTACAAAATCTCAAACTGAAACAAACAATTATAAATTGTCTCCTCTTGCGAACGGGAATTTAACGGTCATTTTATCCCACACATAAGTACACCATACACACAAGTACACTTTGACTTACTTCCCACTCAACCCTTTCTGTCACGTGCAAACATACGCATACAAAACAATTCATCAGCAGCGATAGCAAACATTTCAATAATGTAACGATCTGTATTATACCATGTCCACGTGAAGTCCACACGAACTTTCATCAAGTCTACCCGAAAAGGTAAACAAAAGATACATACATAATAACAATCTCGCCTGCCTAGTGCCTGTATTTACAGAAGAGAATAATGAAAAGAGAATGTCACCAACTCACCACCTAGTGACATTATTTTGAAACAAACTTCTTTGTGTGCGTGAATTCGATCTTTTTTTATGTAAAAAAACGTAAAATAGACCACTTTTCTAACATCAAAATTTGAAAAACCGTGTGGAAAAAAACTATTTTGTATTTTGAATTAAATAATACAAATACCAAAAAAAAATAAAAAAAATATGTCGGAATCATTTTGGTTGTCCTTTTTTCACAGCGGCATTGCAAATAATGTCATATTGAATTGCATATTTAAATATGTTAGAAGAAAAAAAACATGTTTTTAAGACCGATACGTTGTGCCCTATATATTGTCGCTTGGTTAAAAAATTATTTCCAAAAATTAGGAAATATAACTATCGATTTCCCAGCCAAAAAACCCAAAACGTTTAAAAAAAAACCACCTTTTTTCCATTTTGTCACCAAAAAATTACTGTACAAAATTAAAAAAAAACATATGAGAGGCTACAACCCGCTGAGCGGATCGTTGAATACCCTATCCCATCCCATCCTTAAAATTAATATCCTCAAAATATAGGCCTTATGGCGATGAAATACAGAAAATGACATTGTCACAATATATTGCTCAGACAGTTTCTCAAAATCTTGTGTGGTTCGACAAAAACCAACGTATTTCTATTGGTAATGCCTTGGGATGGGGTATACAAATGGTTTTTGTAAGAAAACGCCCCCAAAATGTGGGCGTAGGTGAAAATGATCTATGGACAAAATGTTTATATTACCATTTCGGAAGTATTTGCATCAAAATTTTTTTCGAAAATTTTAAAATTTGGACAAAAAGCGTTTTTTACTAAAAACGCCCCCAAAAAGTGGGCGTGGCAAAAAACTTTGTATTAACGAAATATAGATATTAGGATTGTCTAAATATGCTACTCAGACACTTTTTCGAAATTTCTTACGGTTTGGCTTTAAACTACGTTTTTCAAAAAGGGGGCGTGGCAGTGGGCGGATTTCAAAAATTTTTACACTTGTTCTGCTTCGTCGGCCAGAGAGTCTATATACCAAATTTCAACACTCTAGCTCAAAATTTAAGGCCCAAAAATCGGTGACACACAGACGGACGGACGGACGGACGGACGGACGGACGGACAGACAGACATGGCTTAATCGACTCAGCTAGCGATTCTGAATCGATCCATATACTTTGAGGTATATGTATCGCAATTATTTCTCTATGTTACAAACTTAATGTCAAAACTAATATACCCACCTATGGGATAGGGTATAAACATATGAGAAGGCTACAATCCGCTGTGCGGATCGTTGAATACCCTATCCCATCCTATCCATAAAACTAAAATCCCCAAAAAAGTGGGCATGGCTAAAAACACGATGTGGATAAAATAGAAAAAATGATATAGTGACAACAAATTCTTCAGACTGCTTACAAAACAGTTTTACGGTTCTACAAAAGACAAGGTTTTCTCCTGCATATGTTATGGGGTTGGGTATAAAAATGGTTTTTATATAAAAACGCCCCCAAAAAGTGGGCGTGGGTTAAAATAGTATATAGACGAAATGTTTATATTAATACTGTTAATGATTCTGCATCAAAATTTTTTTCGAACATATGAGAAGGCTACAATCCGCTCTGCGGATCGTTGAATACCCTATCCCATCCTATCCATAAAACTAAAATCCCCAAAAAAGGGGGCATGGCTAAAAACACGATGTGGATAAAATAGAAAAAATGATATAGTGACAACAAATTCTTCAGACTGCTTACAAACACTTTTACGGTTCTACAAAAGACAAGGTTTTCTCCTGCATATGTTATGGGGTAGTGTATAAAAATGGTTTTTATATAAAAACGCCCCCAAAAAGTGGGCGTGGGTTAAAATGGTATAAAGACGAAATGTTCATATTAGTAATGTTAATGATTCTGCATCAAAATTTTTTTCGAAAAATTTAAAATTTGACCGAAAACAGTTTTTAATTGAAAACGCTCCCAAAAAGTGGGCGTGGCAAAAAACTTTATATTGACGAAATATAGATATTACTATTGTCTAAATATGTTGTTCAGAAACTTTTTTAAAATTCCTTACGGTTTGGTCAAAAACTGAGTTTATCTTAAAAGGGGGCGTGGCAGTGGGCGGATTTCAAAAATTTTTACACTTGTTCTGTAGGCAGAGACGAGGATCCTATATACCAAATTTCATTATCCTAGCTCAAAATTTAAGGCCTAAAAATCGGTGACGTACAGACGGACGGACGGACGGACGGACGGACGGACGGACGGACAGACAGACATGGCTTAATCGACTCAGCTAGCGATTCTGAGTCGATCCATATACTTTGAGGTATATGTAGCAAAATTATTTCTCTATGTTACAAACTAAGCATCAAAACTAATATACCCCTATGTGATAGGGTATAAAAAACTAAAAATTTGACCGAAAACAGTATTTTATTGAAAACGCCCCCCAAAAAGTGGGCGTGGCAAAAAACTTTATATAGACGAAATATAGATATTAATATTGTCTAAATATGCTTTTCAGAAACTTTTTTAAAATTCCTTACGGTTTGGCCAAAAACTGAGTTTTTCTTAAAAGGGGGCGTGGCAGTGGGGCGGATTTCAAAAATTTTTTACACTTGTTCTGTAGGCAGAGGCGAGGATCCTATATACCAAATTTCATTATCCTAGCTCAAAATTTAAGGCCTAAAAATCGGTGACGTACAGACGGACGGACGGACGGACGGACGGACGGACGGACGGACGGACGGACGGACGGACAGACAGACATGGCTTAATCGACTCAGCTAGCGATTCTGAGTCGATCCATATACTTTGAGGTATATGTAGCAAAATTATTTCTCTATGTTACAAACTAAGTATCAAAACTAATATACCCCCCTATGGGATAGGGTATAAACATATGAGAAGGCTACAATCCGCTGTGCGGATCGTTGAATACCCTATCCCATCCTATCCATAAAACTAAAATCCCCAAAAAAGGGGCCATGGCGAAAAACACGATGTGGATAAAATAGAAAAAATGATATAGTGACAACAAATTCTTCAAACTGCTTACAAAACAATTTTACGTTTCTACAAAAGACAAGGTTTTCTCCTGCATATGATATGGGGTAGTGTATAAAAATGGTTTTTATATAAAAACGCGTGGGTTAAAATGGTATATAGACGAAATGTTCATATTAATAATGTTAATGATTCTGCATCAAAATTTTTTTCGAAAAATTTAAAATTTGACCGAAAACAGTTTTTAATTGAAAACGCCCCCAAAAAGTGGGCGTGGCAAAAAACTTTATATGGACGAAATATAGATATTAATATTGTCTAAATATGTTGTTCAGAAACTTTTTTAAAATTCCTTACGGTTTGGTCAAAAACTGAGTTTATCTTAAAAGGGGGCGTGGCAGTGGGCGGATTTCAAAAATTTTTACACTTGTTCTGGAGGCAGAGACGAGGATCCTATATACCAAATTTCATTATCCTAGCTCAAAATTTAAGGCCTAAAAATCGGTGACGTACAGACGGACGGACGGACGGACGGACGGACGGACAGACAGACATGGCTTAATCGACTCAGCTAGCGATTCTGAGTCGATCCATATACTTTGAGGTATATGTAGCAAAATTATTTCTCTATGTTACAAACTAAGTATCAAAACTAATTTACCCCTATGGGATAGGGTATAAAAAAAAAAAAAAACAGTATATGCACATATCTATTAGCTTTGTAAAAAAGCTAATTTGACTTCGTTACCTTTTATACTTTAGAAGTTATATCTAGTTAAACTTTGTAAATTTACCTTATTTTTCATAGTTTTGTGCATTTTTTTCGGGATAAATAATAAAATTCACAACAAAACATATGAGAAGGCTACAATCCGCTGTGCGGATCGTTGAATACCCTATCCCATCCTATCCATAAAACTAGAATCCCCAAAAAAGTGGGCATGGCTAAAAAACACGATGTGGATATAATAAAAAAAATGATATAGTGACAACAAATTCTTCAGGCTGCTTACAAAACACTTTTACGGTTCTACAAAAGATAAGGTTTTCTCCAGTATATGTTATGGGGTAGTGTATAAAATGGTTTTTATATAAAAACGCCCCCAAAAAGTGGGCGTGGGTTAAAATGGTATAAAGACGAAATGTTTATATTAATAATGTTAAGGATTCTGCATCAAAAATTTTTTCGAAAAATTTAAAATTTGACCGAAAACAGTTTTTTATTGAAAACGCCCCCAAAAAGTGGGCGTGGCAAAAAACTTTATATGAACGAAATATAGATATTACGATTCTGTAAATATGCTGTTCAGACACTTTTTTAAAATTCTTTACGGTTTTGCCAAAAATTACGTTTTTCTAAAAAGGGGGCGTGGCAGTGGGCGGATTTCAAAAATGTTTACACTTGTTCTGGTGACTCGGACAAGGATCCTATTTACCAAATTTCATTATCATAGCTCAAAATTTAAGTCCGAAAAATCGGTGACGAACAGACAGACGGACGGACGGACACACGGACGGACGGACGGACGGACGGACGGACAGACAGACATGGCTAATTCGACTCAGCTAGCGATTCTGAGTCGATCCATATACCTCCCCCCAGGGAGGCGTACTATCCCCACTCCTCTGGCTATTAGTAGTCAACGAGGTACTCAAGAAGCTAGATATCACTGCAATAAAAACAGTGGCATACGCTGATGACGTAGTCCTCATGGCTTGCGGTAAATTCCCATCGACACTGAGCGAAAATTATGCAAGGTAGTCTCAATATACTCAGCAAGTGGGCAAAGTCCTGCGGGCTGGGTGTAAATCCAAACAAAACAGAACTGGTTCTCTTTACTAACAGGAGATCGATCCCAGCATTTCCGGTACCGTCTTTGGAAGATTCGACTCTCTCATTGTCAGCAAGCGCGAAATATCTGGGAGTGATACTCGATAGTAAACTGAACTGGAATCTAAACATTGAAGAAAGAGCAAAGAAAGCAAACATTGCCCTCTATAGCTGCAACAGAATCTGCGGCAAAAAATGGGGCCCATCCCCGAAGGTCACAAAATGGCTATACACAGCCATTGTCAGACCAATCCTAACATACGGCTGCTTGGTCTGGTGGAATGCTATGAAAAAAGCAAAACATACGACCAAGCTTACGAAAGTTCAAAGAACAGCATGCATACTCACGACAGGAGCCATGCGCACTAGCCCCACAGTAGGGTTAGAAACAATACTAAACATAACACCAATTGACTTACAAATCAATGACACAGCAGCAAAAAGCGCAGCAAGACTCAAAGAAACGGGCAATCTACTTACGAAGCCTTTTGGCCACAGCTCAATATTAAGCTCAATGGCATATGAGGATGTAGCATGTGACTACATGATCCCATATCACGACTTTGATATTGATTACTCCATCAGAATACCAAGTAGAGACGAATGGTCTTCAAACAATGTGTTATCTAACACAGAAATAGCAATCTACACCGACGGATCCAAAATGGAAGTCGGAGTGGGCTCTGGTGTCTACTCTGAAAAAATCGGGCTAGCTACATCCTTAAGATTAGCAAACTCGTGTAGTGTTTTCCAAGCTGAGATCCTGGCCATACTCGAAGCTGCCGAATCGGCTAGGGTATTGGACATATCACATGAGGATATCTCCATCTACGTGGATAGTCAAGCGGCCATAAAAGCTCTGGCATCCAATATAGTAAAATCACGGGTAGTTGGACGCTGCCGCGAAGAGCTGAAGGCTCTTTGTAACCAGAACAAAGTCCAAATTATCTGGGTGCCAGGACATAATGACATTTTAGGAAATGAGAAAGCAGACGAACTAGCCAGATTAGGATCGTCCAGTTGCATTTCCCTAGCTGATAAAAGAGTCAATCCCCCGCTAGCATCTAAAAAACTTGAATTAACTAAGCACACTCAAAAAGCAACCATAACAAGATGGCTAAATACAATAACTTGTACACACACTAAATCTCTCTGGCCAGAATTAAGTGGCAGCAAATCAAACAAGCTATTAGCTTTGAATAGAACTTCCATTTCCATAGCGGTGAGAGTGATAACAGGTCACAATCTGTTGGGTAAGCACTCTAATAAGATGAGACTGACTGGTGCAAACCAACTATGCAGGAAATGCAGCGACCCTGACGTCGAGGAAGATGTCCCACACCTGCTATGCCACTGCCCGGCGATCAGTGACAGTCGATTTAAAATTTTAGGCAACTTTTACTTCAATGACCTAAGTGACCTAAGGACTATCCCAATAACGCTGATAGTCCGTTTTTGTTGCAAATCAGGATGGAGCAACTACCTCTTTGAGGCTGAAGGAGCAACACAGACCAGCACTGCATAAGTATCACAAGCGAACTTAACCAGGTATCCTCTTTCTCTTTTTTTTTTTTCAGGACATTTTTCTTCGAAGGGTATCGCTATGGGCCCACGTAGGCCTATGCGTGTTTGACGACTCGCCCGAGCGTCAACAGCCCACCTAACCTAACCTAACCTTGAGGTATATGTAGCAAAATTATTTCTCTATGTTACAAACTATGTATCAAAACTAATATACCCCCCTATGGGATAGGGTATAAAAACGACCGGTGTTATCTGCGCAAATCTATTGTCTGTAGAAAAAAAATATAAAAAAAATAAAAAATATGTATATAAAGAGATAAAAATGGAACGCAATTAGCATCTAACTTATTTGTATGGTTTTTCTACATGTCAGGCGGTTTTGAGGCTCAAAGATATTTTAATGTTTTTTAAATGCTAAACAAGTACTTTGCTTAACATATTTCCAATCGATCACCGTTTATTTCATTTAAATATTCGGAAAATTGTGAGCGCTACACAATTTTGCGCAAAACTCCAACCTATTTTTGCATGGGACACCTACCCTTAAGTCAGTCGCGTTCGTTGACGTCACTTCATGTCCAAGTCGACCTGAAAAGGACGGCCTTCCCGAAAACACACACACCGTTCGCGTAAGAGAATCTAATAACAATGAGCATCGAAATCCACAAAACCACGTAGAGAAACCGCAAAACATTCATTAATTGGGTGCCTCTTTATTAATTCAATACGAGTGGTGGGTGCACGACTGGGTCGTACGCAACTTTCTCTTTCACAGCGAGTTTGAGTTAGGCGTTAGATCATATAGTACGCATTTTTATTATTAATGCTTAAAATGATATTTATAATGTCGAAATGTGATTATACCAACGTTTACTCCGAGATTTGAAGGAATCGGTGTCTATGTGAATAATAATTATTTTTCGTTATTGGCCAAAACTGAAAATTCCGTTAAGTGATATTTGGGCTAAAACTAATTATGTGGAATTGTTTAAAACTAAAAAATTAGTATATATATTAAATTTCATTCAATTTGACCTAGTAGTTTGCGAGAAATTAACAATTTTCTTTATATGGCCTGAATGGCAATATCCATTACATGGATTTTCTCTAAAAAACTGGGTATGCAGTTTTGTTGGAACTAATATGCTTATAGTATATGTAAAGTTTAATCAAAATCGTTAGAGCCGTTTTCGAGAAAATTGAGGTTATGTGAAATTTTAATATGGCAGGTACCGTTAATAACTTGGCTAAAAGCAAACAAAAAAAATGGCCTAGAATTATGACCAAAACAAGCTTGGATACGAAGTTTGAAGAAAATCGGCCAAGCCGTTTAGGCTGGGGAGACCATTACGGACAGACGGACCGACGGACCGACGGACGGAATTCCAAAAACTACTTTCTTAGGCTCCGCTATCATCGTAATGTTAGAATCAATCAAAATCTCGAGGTCGAAAATTTTCACGAAAACAATCGGCCCTAGCGAGGTATCCGTCGGAGCGGAAAATTCTCCGATTTTGTACGATTCTGATGATTTTTGCTTCGAGGTATTCTTCCGAAAAGCTGTTCGGAATATTTCTCCGACATTTCGTAACGCATCCCAGCGAATTGCGTTGAAGTGCGTTCAGGTGCATTTTTTGTTCAATTTTTGACAGCTAAGTGCAATTATTTTTCCGATTTCCTCCGACACAAATTCTTCGCGGAATTTGTTTACGAAGTGAAGTATTATACAAAACTATTTATTTAAGTAATTTTCATGATCATCGTTTGAATTTGTGTTTCCAGGGCGAGCTTAAAGGAAAAAACCACCCCTCAACAGTACGAGCTTCAGGTCAACATGATGCAGCAAAAACCCGACATTGCGCAAAATTACACTAAGAGTGACTGCAAATAAACAAGAATGTTCGGGCACAGGTTGTGGTCCATATAGACAAAAATGGAAACAATCAATTAAATTTAAAACTTCAACTTATTTGTCATTTGTTGTGTTGATTTTTTTTTGACAACTCGGTAATGTCAGTTTGATTGGGTTGGGCAAAATCCTCATCTTTCAGTCCTTCTCGCGGGCGCCCACCTGAAAATGACTAATCAGCATGCCTGATTAGGGTCAGCCAAGGGTCCCACTTGGATATTGACCGTGCGCTGTAACACGTTGCAACGCACGATCAATCTACAAGCGGGAACCATAAGTTTGAGGTGGGAGAAAACCCTTAAACCCAAATCCAAGGTGGAACAGCAAACGCCGAAGGATGCATGGCTAAAAAGGGAGTTTTAAGCCGCTAGTTTGCGAATTTCGGATACCGGGCTACCTCCGATCTCAAGATAGCCTTCCTGTGGTTAGACGGGTAGACCACGGGCGACCAATAAATCCCGCCTACTCGTGGGAAAAATTGAAGTACCAAAAGTAAAAAACATAGAGAATGATGCCTCTACAAATGCATCAACAACTAGGGATGTTTCAGAACACCCTGTCGAAACCGACACGACACCTGCCAATCGGGAAGGGTCACAAATCAGTGATTTCGAGATGATGAGCCTAGAAGAGAAATTGTCTCATCTGAGCGACTCAGCCTCGGAATCGAGTACTGTATACAGCATCAGTATACTCTCGGATGAATTGCATCCGGAATATACAGAAGCGCCAGGGACCCCAGGCAAAACGGCTCAAACTGATTCCAAGCGTATCAGGTTCACGCCAGCGGAACAGCGTCGTTTCAACAGAGCGCTGAAACAGGGTAGCAGAATAGAGCAAGCCCGCATCTTTGCAAAAACAAAAGATGATGCCAAAGAAACCAAACGCATGAGATCTGAGGACAACACACCACCTCAGTCCAAAGCGAAGCGAGCTCGCACTGGGAAAACAACCTCTGACAGAACCACCTATAGAGATATAGCGAGCTATGTCAGATTGGGTGTCGTACCAGTCGATATCGATCGCAATCCTCTCACGAATGAACAAATGGTTCAGATACAAGAGAGGATTATGGACATCACGATCGAACTGCGCGACGGGGATGCAAAGCCAGCTTTCCGCGGGACAACTTTCAAAGCCGGATGGCTCTTGTTAGTATGTGCGGACATCACCACTTCAGAGTGGATGAAAACAAACTTCCTCAGACTAAAGGAGAAATGCGAGTTGGAAGTAATGCTTGTGGGAGAGGATGACTTTCCGAAACCACATATTGTCAGAGCTTTCTTCCCGCAGAGTACCGGTGTCACAAATGAGAGAATACTGGCAATACTAGACGGTCAAAACAGAGACCTAAATACGAGAACGTGGAGAGTTCTGCAAAGATCGGACGAGAAAGACATCGCCCACATGGTCTTTGCAATAAATGAGAGTGCGATGCGTAGGCTTGCGGAGCTAAAGGGGATGGTATCATACAGATTTGGCCAAATCAAGATCATCCTTAAAGGATCCGACAAGTCTGCAATTCAGACCCGAAAAAATAGTGTAAATGACACTGATAAAAAGAAAAAGTCGCCAGAAAAAACAAGCGCCAGCTCGTCGCAACCAGCAGCCAGTATTAGTACTGCCGCCGGAAGCGATACAAAGAAGACTGGTTCACTGCCTACGACTTTATCGCCAAACGCCCCTAGTACGAGCAACGTTAACATCAGCCAGCAACAGTTTAGACCAAAGCTAGCTGCGGAACGGGCGCGTGAACGGCAAAAACACGGACAGCGTAAAAACGGTCCGAGAGATAGACACGAAGGTCTTTCTCAACAGGGTATCGTACGCAGAAGAGGCGATAACAAGCCTTATAGGGTACGAAACCCTGAGCACGGTAGGAAGCGATGACCACCCTACTAAATGTGCTGCAGGCAAACCTGCACCGAGCTATAGGTGCCTCGGACACCTACAACCAAAGATGTGCCGAAGGGAACATCGCTCTAGGTTTAATCCAGGAGCCATGGGCAACAGAGGGTAAGATATTTGGTTTACAAAGTAAAACCAGAGAGCTCATCTTCGCCCGGGGAAATTTTAGACCAAGGGCAGCTCTTTTAGTTGCAAAAGATATAAAATTCTCTCCCATTCCAGGTTTCATTACCAAAGATCTGGTGGCTGTCCTTTTAAGAAGACGCAACGGCCGAGAGCTACAAAAAATTGTATGCGCATCGGCGTACTTTGCTGGAGATGACGAAATACCACCTCGCCCAGTACAGGAACTTGTCCAGTACTGCCAGACCCAGCAACTACATCTTATCTTCGGCTGCGACGCCAACGCTCATAACACAATATGGGGCAGTCGAGATACAAACAAAAGAGGTGAGTCCTTATTAGAATACCTATATAGCAACAATTTAGTTATACTAAATAAGGGTAATAAACCCACGTTTAGAAACGTTTTAAGAGAAGAAGTTTTAGACCTTACCATCTCTTCTCCGTTTGTCCAAAACACCGTCGAAAATTGGCACGTTTCTGGTGAGGCATCTTTATCGGATCACATGCACATAAGTTTCCAATTAAGATGCAACACCGAGGATGCGCCGATTAAATACGACAACAAACTCACAAATTGGAGAACGTATCGAGAAAATCTATCGATTAAATGTGACATACTTCCAGAAAAACCTTCATGTGTAAGTGAAGCGGAAGTCGCACAATGTCAACTAAATGACATTATCATCTCATCTTTTACAAATAGCTGTAAGGTTAAACGCACTGTGGCAAAGAGGTGCACACCATGGTGGAACGATAACCTAGAAAGTTTCCGTAAAAGAGTAAGAAAACTTTTCAATAAAGCCAAACGCACCGGAAAGTGGGACCAATATAAATCTCTACTTACCCAATACAACATAGAGTTGCGAAAATCAAAAAGAGCGTCCTGGCGCAAATACTGTGAGGAACTCGAAGAGCTTCCGGCGGTGGCGCGTCTCCAGAGGGCACTCTCGAAAGATAAAACAAACTGCATGGGATTACTAGTCAAAGCTGACGGTAAAATCACATGCGACCGGGAAGAAACGTTGACCACACTTCTTCAGGTACACTTTCCCGGCTCTACAATCACAAGTGAGTTTCATGAACACATGATAGATAACTAACCCCCTATAAACCTGAAAAGGATTAATAGTTTATCCGGCAAACTTTTTACTCCGGATAAGGTCAAATGGGCGATCAACTCATTTAAACCATACAAGGCACCAGGGACAGACGGAATCTTTCCTGCTCTTATACAAAAGGGCTTGGACTTTTTCCTACCCACTATGGTAGCCTTATTTAGGTTTAGTTTCAATTGGGGCTACATACCACAAACCTGGAGGGAGGTAAACGTGGTATTTATCCCCAAACCAGGCAAACCAATAGAACTACCTAAATCATACCGTCCAATAAGCTTAACATCGTTTTTCCTGAAAACAATGGAAAGAATACTTGACGTACACATTAGAGAGTGCTTAAATGAAAGCACTCCTCTGCACCCATGTCAATTCGCCTACCAAAAAGGTAAATCCACGGAAGGAGCACTTCTAAGTTTAACATCACAAATAAAAAGTGCATACGAAAACAAAGAAGTAGCTTTATGTGCCTTCCTAGACATAGAGGGCGCTTTTGACAACACTGGATATGACTCCATATCAAATGCTTTGACTCATAGAAGAATAGATCATCCCACCATCAAATGGATCAAAGCGATGCTTGAAAGTCGGAAAATAACTGCTTCATCAGCACAGACCTCAGTATCAGTAACAGCCGTTAAAGGCTGCCCTCAGGGAGGAGTACTCTCACCCCTACTATGGTCTCTGGTTATCGATAACCTACTTCAAGACCTAAGTAATGCAGGTTTCAATATAATTGGATACGCCGATGACCTAGTCATCATAATAAAGGGCAAAGAACCAAACGAAGTTACAACACGTTTGCAAAACGCCCTTAAGATAGTCATAGACTGGTGTAATAAAGAAAGTCTCTCTATAAACCCCAGCAAGGCTATCATCGTCCCTTTTACAAAAAGGAGGAAATTAAATCTTACCCAAATTTCAATAAATGGTACATACATTGAGTATTCCAACGAAGTAAAATATCTTGGAGTGATCCTCGATAAAAAACTAAGCTGGAACTCCCACATCAACAACAAAATTCAAAAAGCAACCAAAGCTTTCTGGGCTTGCCGAAGCATGTATGGTAAAACCTGGGGAATCTCTCCAAAGACCACACACTGGATCTACACGATCATGGTCAGGCCCATTATAACATACGCTTCAATAGTATGGTGGAACAAAGTCACCCAAAAAACAACTATAAATAAATTAAACAAGGTACAACGGCTTGCCTGTCTGGGCATTACCGGAGCTATGCGTACCTGTCCCACGGCGGCTATGGAAGCCATAATAGGACTAACACCTCTCCACATTTACATAAAAAAAGTGGCAATTCGCAGCTCAGCAAGTTTGACACAAGCGGAAGAATTAAACATTAGTGAACATCTAAAACTAATTGAACTTCTATCCGAACTTCCAGAACTTGACATGATCTGTGCGGTTACAGACCGCTTACCAAAGACACTATGCTTCGACAAAAGATTCTCAACGGAGATCACAACCAGAGAAGCATGGTGTAGCAACAACCCTCCAAACTGCCTAAACGGCCTAAAGTGGTATACGGATGGTTCTAAAATGGACTCAGGGGTAGGAGCTGGCATCACATGGACCAAATAAAAACATCTCAATACCTATGGGAAAAAACCCTAGTGTATTCCAAGCTGAGCTCCATGCCATAAAAGAATGCGCAAACCTAATACACAACTCAGGTATTAAAGGCGCAAACATCCATATATTCACGGACAGTCAAGCAGCTATAAAAGCCCTTAGCTCACACATCATTGACTCCAAATCAGTACTACACTGCTTCAACTCCCTCCAAACACTCAGTTCCAGGAACAAGACCAAACTATGGTGGGTCCCCGGACATAAGGGAGTTGAAGGTAACGAAAAAGCTGATGAACTAGCCAGAAAAGGTTCCGAAACCCCCTTCATTGGACCTGAACCCTTCTGTGCAATCCCCAAATCAGCCATAAATCTAGTCATAAAAAACTGGGAACAAAACAGATGTGTTTCATACTGGGGAAACATCCCAGGCCTAAGACAGGCCAAAAGAGCTATTCAGCCCTTCAAATCAGATGCCGACAAGATACTAAATCTTCGCAGGCACGATATCAAAAACTTAGTAGGCTACCTAACTGGTCATCACGGTCTGCGATATCACCTAAATAAAATGCGTCTAGTCGACTCACCGGAGTGCAGACTATGTCTAGAAGAAGACGAAACAGCCGAGCATATCATATGTGAATGCCCGGCTCTTTACGGTATGAGAAGAGAATCTTTCTTCAGGGAATTCTTAAGTCCCGAAGAATTGAGGAAATCTTCGGCTGAAAGTATTATCAGCTACATTAGGAAAGTAGAAGCGCTACTAACCTAAAAAAACATCTGACGGCAAGCACAATAGATCTTTTAGGTCGATGTGTATATTACTGCTTAGGCAGGTCAGAATTTAAAAAAAAAAAAAAAAAATGTCAGTTTGAATAAGTTAGAGATGTGGTTTTCGAAATATATATCGATATTTACCGATTCGATACATTTTGAAAAGGAATATTGGTATGTCTATTTTTTTTCTAGTAAACGCCAGCGTACAATTTATTTGCACATTAGCATTCTTCCTTTTTAGAATCTATTTAATTCACCTCCCCATATAGATATATGATGATTTAGAGCTCCTTTTGTGTTTATATATGTAAAATATCGGAAGTCATATCGACTTATCGATATAATGATATATTTTGCACATCTCTATTAGAATCCTAAATCTGTCGCATGTCAAAACATAGAGCCGCTGCGCGTCGTCGCATTTGTGTAGTATTTCTTTCCGATGACACATACCTCGAATGGAATTTGATTCTCCGACGAAGTATGCGTTGCGGAAATGTTCCGCTCCGACGGATACCTCGCTAGGGCAGAATATCTTTCTCTTTGTAAGAGAAAGTTAAAAATAAATCCTATCTTAGGTTTTACTTAAATCTAAAAAAAAAACATATGAGAAGGCAACAATCCGCTGTGCGGATCGTTGAATACCCTATCCCATCCTATCCATAAAACTAAAATCCCCAAAAAAGGGCGCATGGCTAAAAACACGATGTGGATAAAATAGAAAAAATGATATAGTTACAACAAATTCTTCAGACTGCTTACAAAACAATTTTACGGTTCTACAAAAGACAAGGTTTTCTCCTGCATATGTTATGGGTAGTGTATAAAAATGGTTTTTATATAAAAACGCCCCCAAAAAGTGGGCGTGGGTTAAAATGGTCTATGGACGAAATGTTCATATTTATATTACTAATGATTCTGCATCAACATTTTTTTTCGAAAATTTTAAAATTTGACCGAAAAACGTTTTTTATTAAAAACGCCCCCAAAAAGAGGGCGTGGCAAAAAACTTTATATGAACGAAATACAGATATTCAGATTGTCTAAATATGTCGTTCAGAAAGTTTTTCAAAATTCCTTATGGTTTGGCCAAAAAATACGTTTTTCTAAAAAGGGGGCGTGGCAGTGGGCGGATTTCAAAAATTTTTACACTTGTTCTGCTGGGAGCAACAAAGAGCACGTGTATCAAATTTCATCCTTCTAGCTCAAAATTTAAGGCCCAAAAACTGGTGACGTACGGACGGACGGACGGACGGACGGACGGACAGACATGGCTAAATCGACTCAGCTATCGATTCTGAGTCGATCCATATACTTTGAGGTATATGTAGCTAAATTATTTCTCTATGTTACAAACTATGTATCAAAACTAATATACCCCTATGGGATAGGGTATAAACATATGAGAAGGCTACAATCCGCTGTGCGGATCGTTGAATACCCTATCCCATTCTATCCATAAAACTAAAATCCCCAAAAAGGGGGCATGGCTAAAAACACGATTTGGATAAAATAGAAAAAATGATATAGTGACAACAAATTCTTCAGACTGCTTACAAAACAATTTTACGGTTCTACAACAGACAAGGTTTTCTCCTGCATATGTTATGGCGTAGTGTATAAAAATGGTTTTTATGTAAAAACGCCCCCAAAAAGTGGGCGTGGGTTAAAATGGTATATAGACGAAATGTTCATATTAATAATGTTAATGATTCTGCATCAAATTTTTTTTCGAAAAATTTAAAATTTGACCGAAAACAGTTTTTAATTGAAAACGCCCCCAAAAAGTGGGCGTGGCAAAAAACTTTATATGGACGAAATATAGATATTAATATTGTCTAAATATGTTGTTCAGAAACTTTTTTAAAGTTCCTTACGGTTTGGTCAAAAAATGAGTTTTTCTTAAAAGGGGGGCGTGGCAGTGGGCGGATTTTAAAAATTTTTTACACTTGTTCTGGTGACTCGGCCAAGGATCCTATATACCAAATTTCATTATCCTAGCTCAAAATTTAAGGCCCAAAAATCGGTGACGAACAGACAGACGGACGGACGGACGGACGGACGGACGGACGGACGGACAGACAGACATGGCTAATTCGACTCAGCTAGCGATTCTGAGTCGATCCATATACTTTGAGGTATATGTAGCAAAATTATTTCTGTATGTTACAAACTATGTATCAAAACTAATATACCCCCCCTATGGGATAGGGTATAAACATATGAGAAGGCTACAATCCGCTGTGCGGATCGTTGAATACCCTATCCCATCCTATCCATAAAACTAAAATCCCCAAAAAAGGGGACATGGCTAAAAACACGATGTGGATAAATAGAAAAAAATGATATAGTGACAACAAATTCTTCAGACTGCTTACAAAACACTTTAACGGTT
Source organism: Rhingia campestris (assembly GCA_932526625.1). Lineage (NCBI taxonomy): Eukaryota > Metazoa > Arthropoda > Insecta > Diptera > Syrphidae > Rhingia > Rhingia campestris. Next base: position 67,318,446 of record OW052183.1, read on the forward strand.
CTACATAAGACAAGGTTTTCTCTTGCGTGGCAGTGGGCGGATTTCAAAAATTTTTACACTTGTTCTGTAGGCAGAGACGAGGATCCTATATACCAAATTTCATTATCCTAGCTCAAAATTTAAGGCCCAAAAATCGGTGACGAACAGACAGACGGACGGACGGACGGACGGACGGACAGACAGACATGGCTAATTCGACTCAGCTAGCGATTCTGAGTCGATCCATATACTTTGAGGTATATGTAGCAAAATTATTTCTCTATGTTACAAACTATGTATCAAAACTAATATACCCCCCTATGGGATAGGGTATAAACATATGAGAAGGCTACAATCCGCTGTGCGGATCGTTGAATACCCTATCCCATCCTATCCATAAAACTAAAATCCCCAAAAAGGGGGCATGGCTAAAAAAACGATGTGGATAAAATAGAAAAAATGATATAGTGACAACAAATTCTTCAGACTGCTTACAAAACAATTTTACGGTTCTACAAAAGACAAGGTTTTCTCCTGCATATTGTTATGGGGTAGTGTAATAAAAATGGTTTTTTTATATAAAAACGCCCCCAAAAAGTGGGCGTGGGTTAAAATGGTATATGGACGAAATGTTCATATTAATAATGTTAATGATTCTGCATCAAAATTTTTTTCGAAAAATTTAAAATTTGACCGAAAACAGATTTTAATCGAAAACGCCCCCAAAATGTGGGCGTGGCAAAAAACTTTATATGGACGAAATATAGATATTAATATTGTCTAAATATGTTGTTCAGAAACTTTTTTAAAATTCCTTACGGTTTGGTCAAAAACTGAGTTTTTCTTAAAAGGGGGCGTGGCAGTGGGCGGATTTCAAAAATTTTTACACTTGTTCTGTAGGCAGAGACGAGGATCCTATACACCAAATTTCATTATCCTAGCTCAATATTTAAGGCCTAAAAATCGGTGACGTACAGACGGACGGACGGACGGACGGACAGACAGACATGGCTTAATCGACTCAGCTAGCGATTCTGAGTCGATCCATATACTTTGAGGTATATGTAGCTAAATTATTTCTCTATGTTACAAACTAAGTATCAAAACTAATATACCCCTATGGGATAGGGTATAAACATATGAGAAGGCTACAATCCGCTGTGCGGATCGTTGAATACCCTATCCCATTCTATCCATAAAACTAAAATCCCCAAAAAGGGGGCATGGCTAAAAACACGATTTGGATAAAATAGAAAAAATGATATAGTGACAACAAATTCTTCAGACTGCTTACAAAACAATTTTACGGTTCTACAACAGACAAGGTTTTCTCCTGCATATGTTATGGCGTAGTGTATAAAAATGGTTTTTATATAAAAACGCCCCCAAAAAGTGGGCGGGGGTTAAAATGGTATATAGACGAAATGTTCATATTAATAATGTTAATGATTCTGCATCAAATTTTTTTTCGAAAAATTTAAAATTTGACCGAAAACAGTTTTTAATTGAAAACGCCCCCAAAAAGTGGGCGTGGCAAAAAACTTTATATGGACGAAATATAGATATTAATATTGTCTAAATATGTTGTTCAGAAACTTTTTTAAAGTTCCTTACGGTTTGGTCAAAAAATGAGTTTTTCTTAAAAGGGGGCGTGGCAGTGGGCGGATTTTAAAAATTTTTTACACTTGTTCTGGTGACTCGGCCAAGGATCCTATATACCAAATTTCATTATCCTAGTTCAAAATTTAAGGCCCAAAAATCGGTGACGAACAGACAGACGGACGGACGGACGGACAGACAGACATGGCTAATTCGACTCAGCTAGCGATTCTGAGTCGATCCATATACTTTGAGGTATATGTAGCAAAATTATTTCTCTATGTTACAAACTATGTATCAAAACTAATATACCCCCCTATGGGATAGGGTATAAACATATGAGAAGGCTACAATCCGCTGTGCGGATCGTTGAATACCCTATCCCATCCTATCCATAAAACTAAAATCCCCAAAAAGGGGGCATGGCTAAAAACACGATTTGGATAAAATAGAAAACATATGAGAAGGCTACAATCCGCTGTGCGGATCGTTGAATACCCTATCCCATCCTATCCATAAAACTAAAATCCCCAAAAAAGGGGGCATGGCTAAAAACACGATGTGGATAAATAGAAAAAATGATATAGTGACAACAAATTCTTCAGACTGCTTACAAAACACTTTAACGGTTCTACAAAAGACAAGGTTTTCTCTTGCATATGTTATGGGGTAGTGTATAAAAATGGTTTTTATATAAAAACGCCCCCAAAAAGTGGGCGTGGGTTAAAATTGTATATAGACGAAATGTTCATAATTATAATGTTAATGATTCTGCATCAAAATTTTTTTCGAAAAATTTAAAATTTGACCGAAAACAGTTTTTTATTGAAAACGCCCCCAAAAAGTGGGCGTGGCAAAAAACTTTATAAGGACGAAATATAGATATTAATATTGTCTAAATATGTTGTTCAGAAACTTTTTTAAAATTCCCTACGGATTGGTCAAAAACTGAGTTTTTCTTAAAAGGGGGCGTGGCAGTGGGCGGATTTCAAAAATTTTTACACTTGTTCTGTAGGCAGAGACGAGGATCCTATATACCAAATTTCATTATCCTAGCTCAAAATTTAAGGCCTAAAAATCGGTGACGTACAGACGGACGGACGGACGGACGGACGGACGGACAGACAGACATGGCTTAATCGACTCAGCTAGCGATTCTGAGTCGATCCATATACTTTGAGGTATATGTAGCAAAATTATTTCTCTATGTTACAAACTATGTATCAAAACTAATATACCCCCCCTATGGGATAGGGTATAAACATATGAGAGGCTACAATCCGCTGTGCGGCTCGTTGAATACCCTATCCCATCCCACCTTAAAATTAATATCCTCAAAATATAGGCCTCATGGCGACGAAATACAGAAAATGACATTGTCACAATATATTGCTCAGACAGTTTATCAAAATCTTTTGTGGTTCGACAAAAAACAACGTATTTCTATTGCTAATTCCTTGAGATGGGGCAATCAAATGGTTTTTGTAAGAAAACGCCCCCAAAATGTGGGCGTAGGTGAAAATGATCTATAGACAAAATGTTTATATTACCATTGCGGAAGTATTTGCATCAAAAATTTTTTCGAAAGTTTTAAAATTTGGACGAAAAGCGTTTTTTGCTAAAAACGCCCCCAAAAAGTGGGCGTGGCAAAAAACTTTGTATGGACGAAATATAGATATTAGGATTGTCTAAATATGCTGCTCAGACTCTTATTTGAAATTCCTTACCGTTTGGCTTTTAACTACGTTTTTCTAAAAGGGGGCGTGGCAGTGGGCGGATTTCAAAAATGTTTACACTTGTTCTGCTTCGTCAGCCAAAGAGTCTATATACCAAATTTCAACACTCTAGCTCAAAATTTAAGGCCCAAAAATCGGTGACACACAGACGGACGGACGGACGGACGGACATACAGACATGGCTTAATCGACTCAGCTAGCGATTCTGAATCGGTCCATATACTTTGAGGCATATGTATCGAAATTATTTCTCTATGTTACAAACTTAATGTCAAAACTAATATACCCCCCTATGGGATAGGGTATAAACATATGAGAAGCCTACAATCCGCTGTGCGGATCGTTGAATACCCTATCCCATCCTATCCATAAAACTAAAATCCCCAAAAAAGTGGGCATGGCTAAAAACACGATGTGGATAAAATAGAAAAAATTATATAGTGACAACAAGTTCTTCAGACTGCTTACAAAACACTTTTACGGTTCTACAAAAGACAAGGTTTCCTCCTGCATATGTTATGGGGTAGTGTATAAAAATGGTTTTTATATAAAAACGTCCCCAAAAAGTGGGCGTGGGTTAAAATTGTATATAGACGAAATGTTTATATTAATAATGTTAATGATTCTGCATCAAACAATTTTTCGAAAAATTTAAAATTTGACCGAAAACAGTTTTTATAGAAACGCCCCCAAAAAGTGGGCGTGGCAAAAAACTTTTTACAGACGTAATATAGATATTAAGATTGTCTAAATAAGTTGTTCAGAAACTTTTTTAAAATTCCTTACGGTTTGGCCAAAAAACTGAGTTTTTCTTAAAAGGCATGTTTACCCTATCCCATATGGGTATATTAGTTTTGATACATAGCTTGTAACATAGAGAAATAATTTAGCTAGATATACCTCAAAGTATATGGATCGACTCAGAATCGATAGCTTAGTCGATTTAGCCATATCTGTCTGTCCATCCGTCCGTCCGTACGTCCGTCTGTACGTCACCGATTTTAAGGCCTTAAATTTTGAGCAAGGATAATGAAATTTGGTATATAGGATCCTCGTCCGTGCCTACAGAACAAACATATGAGAAGGCTACAATCCGCTGTGCGGATCGTTTAATACCGTATCCCATCCCATCCTTAAAATTAATATCCCAAAAAATGTGGTCTTTATGGTCATAAAGAATTAAAGATGACGTTGTCACAACATATGATTCAGAAGGTTTATCAAATTCATATTATAATAATAATTTTAAAATTTGGCCAAAATACATTTTTTATACAAAACGCCCCCAAAAAGTGGGCGTGGCAAAAAACTTTATATTGACGAAATATAGATATTGCGATTCTCTAAATTTGCTGCTCAGACACTTTTTTAAAATTCTTTACGGTTTGGCCAAAAAATACGTTTTTCCAAGAAGGGGGCATGGCAGTGTTCGGATTAAAAAAAAATTTACACTTGTTCTGCTGGGAGCAACAAAGAGCACGGATACCAAATTTCATCCTTCTAGCTCAAAATTTAAGGCCCAAAAACTGGTGACGTACGGACGGACTATTATTATATTACTAATGATTCTGCATCAAAATTTTTATGCCCTATCCTATAGAGGTATATTTGTTTTAATACATATTTTGTAACATAGAGAAATAATTTGGCTAGATATACCTCAAAGTATATCGATCGACTCAGAATCGCTAGCTGAGTCGATTTAGCCATCTCTGTCCGCCGTCCTTCAATTTTGAGCTAGACGGATGAAATCTGGTACACGTGCTCTTTGTTGCCCCCAGCAGAACAAGTGTAACAGTTTTTGGAATCCGCCCACTGCCATGGCCCCTTTTAAGAGTAGTTTTTGGCCTAACCGTTAAGAATTTTGTAAAGTTTCAGAATTACATATTTAGACAATCTTAATATCTATATTTCGTCTATATAATTTATATTACAGTAAAAAACTATTTCCAATTTTAAAAGTTTTTGAAAAAAATTTCGATGCAAAATCATTGGTTATATTAGTATGAACATTTCGTCTATAGGCCATTTTAACAATCGCCCACTTTTTGGGGCGTTTTTATATAAAAACATATGAGAAGGCTACAATCCGCTGTGCGGATCGTTGAATACCCTATCCCATCCTATCCATAAAACTAAAATCCCCAAAAAGGGGGCATGGCTAAAAACACGATTTGGATAAAATAGAAAAAATGATATAGTGACAACAAATTCTTCAGACTGCTTACAAAACAATTTTACGGTTCTACAACAGACAAGGTTTTCTCCTGCATATGTTATGGGGTAGTGTATAAAAATGGTTTTTATATAAAAACGCCCCCAAAAAGTGGGCGTGGGTTAAAATGGTATATAGACGAAATGTTCATATTAATAATGTTAATGATTCTGCATCAAAATTTTTTCGAAAAATTTAAAATTTGACCGAAAACAGTTTTTAATTGAAAACGCCCCCAAAAAGTGGGCGTGGCAAAAAACTTTATATGGACGAAATATAGATATTAATATTGTCTAAATATGTTGTTCAGAAACTTTTTTAAAGTTCCTTACGGTTTGGTCAAAAACTGAGTTTTTCTTAAAAGGGGGCGTGGCAGTGGGCGGATTTTAAAAATTTTTACACTTGTTCTGGTGACTCGGCCGAAATGTTCATATTAATAATGTTAATGATTCTGCATCAAAATTTTTTTCGAAAAATTTAAAATTTGACCGAAAACAGTTTTTAATTGAAAACGCCCCCCAAAAAGTGGGCGTGGCAAAAAACTTTATATGGACGAAATATAGATATTAATATTGTCTAAATATGTTGTTCAGAAACTTTTTTAAAGTTCCTTACGGTTTGGTCAAAAACTGAGTTTTTCTTAAAAGGGGGCGTGGCAGTGGGCGGATTTTAAAAATTTTTACACTTGTTCTGGTGACTCGGCCAAGGATTTTTTATACCAAATTTCATTATCCTAGCTCAAAATTTAAGGCCCAAAAATCGGTGACGAACAGACAGACGGACGGACGGACGGACAGACAGACATGGCTAATTCGACTCAGCTAGCGATTCTGAGTCGATCCATATACTTTGAGGTATATGTAGCAAAATTATTTCTCTATGTTACAAACTATGTATCAAAACTAATATACCCCCCCTATGGGATAGGGTATAAACATATGAGAGGCTACAATCCGCTGTGCGGCTCGTTGAATACCCTATCCCATCCCACCTTAAAATTAATATCCTCAAAATATAGGCCTCATGGCGACGAAATACAGAAAATGACATTGTCACAATATATTGCTCAGACAGTTTATCAAAATCTTTTGTGGTTCGACAAAAAACAACGTATTTCTATTGCTAATTCCTTGGGATGGGGCAATCAAATGGTTTTTGTAAGAAAACGCCCCCAAAATGTGGGCGTAGGTGAAAATGATCTATAGACAAAATGTTTATATTACCATTGCGGAAGTATTTGCATCAAAAATTTTTTCGAAAGTTTTAAAATTTGGACGAAAAGCGTTTTTTGTTAAAAACGCCCCCAAAAAGTGGGCGTGGCAAAAAACTTTGTATGGACGAAATATAGATATTAGGATTGTCTAAATATGCTGCTCAGACTCTTATTTGAAATTCCTTACCGTTTGGCTTTTAACTACGTTTTTCTAAAAGGGGGCGTGGCAGTGGGCGGATTTCAAAAATGTTTACACTTGTTCTGCTTCGTCAGCCAAAGAGTCTATATACCAAATTTCAACACTCTAGCTCAAAATTTAAGGCCCAAAAATCGGTGACACACAGACGGACGGACGGACGGACGGACAGACAGACATGGCTTAATCGACTCAGCTAGCGATTCTGAATCGGTCCATATACTTTGAGGCATATGTATCGAAATTATTTCTCTATGTTACAAACTTAATGTCAAAACTAATATACCCCCCTATGGGAAAGGGTATAAACATATGAGAAGCCTACAATCCGCTGTGCGGATCGTTGAATACCCTATCCCATCCTATCCATAAAACTAAAATCCCCAAAAAAGTGGGCATGGCTAAAAACACGATGTGGATAAAATAGAAAAAATTATATAGTGACAACAAGTTCTTCAGACTGCTTACAAAACACTTTTACGGTTCTACAAAAGACAAGGTTTCCTCCTGCATATGTTATGGGGTAGTGTATAAAAATGGTTTTTATATAAAAAACGTCCCCAAAAAGTGGGCGTGGGTTAAAATTGTATATAGACGAAATGTTTATATTAATAATGTTAATGATTCTGCATCAAACAATTTTTCGAAAAATTTAAAATTTGACCGAAAACAGTTTTTTATAGAAAACGCCCCCAAAAAGTGGGCGTGGCAAAAAACTTTTTACAGACGTAATATAGATATTAAGATTGTCTAAATAAGTTGTTCAGAAACTTTTTTAAAATTCCTTACGGTTTGGCCAAAAACTGAGTTTTTCTTAAAAGGCATGTTTACCCTATCCCATAGGGGTATATTAGTTTTGATACATAGCTTGTAACATAGAGAAATAATTTAGCTAGATATACCTCAAAGTATATGGATCGACTCAGAATCGATAGCTTAGTCGATTTAGCCATATCTGTTTGTCCATCCGTCCGTCCGTACGTCCGTCTGTACGTCACCGATTTTAAGGCCTAAAATTTTGAGCAAGGATAATGAAATTTGGTATATAGGATCCTCGTCCGTGCCTACAGAACAAACATATGAGAAGGCTACAATCCGCTGTGCGGATCGTTTAATACCGTATCCCATCCCATCCTTAAAATTAATATCCCAAAAAATGTGGTCTTTATGGTCATAAAGAATTAAAAATGACGTTGTCACAACATATGATTCAGAAGGTTTATCAAATTCATATTATAATAATAATTTTAAAATTTGGCCAAAATACATTTTTTATACAAAACGCCCCCAAAAAGTGGGCGTGGCAAAAAACTTTATATTGACGAAATATAGATATTGCGATTCTCTAAATTTGCTGCTCAGACACTTTTTTAAAATTCTTTACGGTTTGGCCAAAAAATACGTTTTTCCAAGAAGGGGGCATGGCAGTGTTCGGATTAAAAAAAAAATTTACACTTGTTCTGCTGGGAGCAACAAAGAGCACGGATACCAAATTTCATCCTTCTAGCTCAAAATTTAAGGCCCAAAAACTGGTGACGTACGGACGGACTATTATTATATTACTAATGATTCTGCATCAAAATTTTTATGCCCTATCCTATAGAGGTATATTTGTTTTAATACATATTTTGTAACATAGAGAAATAATTTGGCTAGATATACCTCAAAGTATATCGATCGACTCAGAATCGCTAGCTGAGTCGATTTAGCCATCTCTGTCCGCCGTCCTTCAATTTTGAGCTAGACGGATGAAATCTGGTACACGTGCTCTTTGTTGCCCCCAGCAGAACAAGTGTAACAGTTTTTGGAATCCGCCCACTGCCATGGCCCCTTTTAAGAGTAGTTTTTGGCCTAACCGTTAAGAATTTTGTAAAGTTTCAGAATTACATATTTAGACAATCTTAATATCTATATTTCGTCTATATAATTTATATTACAGTAAAAAACTATTTCCAATTTTAAAAGTTTTTGAAAAAAATTTCGATGCAAAATCATTGGTTATATTAGTATGAACATTTCGTCTATAGGCCATTTTAACAATCGCCCACTTTTTGGGGCGTTTTTATATAAAAACATATGAGAAGGCTACAATCCGCTGTGCGGATCGTTGAATACCCTATCCCATCCTATCCATAAAACTAAAATCCCCAAAAAAGGGGGCATGGCTAAAAACACGATGTGGATAAAATAGAAAAAATGATATAGTGACAACAAATTCTTCAGACTGCTTACAAAACAATTTTACGGTTCTACAAAAGACAAGGTTTTCTCCTGCATATGTTCAAAAATGTTTACACTTGTTCTGTAGGCAGAGACGAGGATCCTATATACCAAATTTCATTATCCTAGCTCAAAATTTAAGGCCTAAAAATCGGTGACGTACAGACGGACGGACGGACGGACAGACAGACATGGCTTAATCGACTCAGCTAGCGATTCGGAGTCGATGCATATACTTTGAGGTATATGTAGCAAAATTATTTCTCTATGTTACAAACTAAGTATCAAAACTAATATACCAATATGGGATAGGGTGTAATGAAAAGAAATTGTCTATATTTATAAGCATACTATTTCTAAAAAAAAAAAAAAAAAATAAAAATTTCTAAGTTGAGAGTTTTACATACGATTCCGCAGCCCAAATCTTAATACGTGTGCCTATAATAACAAACAACGCTGGCCATTCACACATATGTATTTGGTTTGAGAATATTAAAGTTCCGCTCCTTTTCGTCTGTCATGATATTGGATGAACTTGTGATTTACAAAGAATCACATTGGTGATAGCCACAGTGTACACAATGCAGTAAACATTATACATTAGAAGTTCTTTTGGACATTCAAACTATAATTGGTCATGTTGCAGAAAGCAAAACTCTATCTAAAGATGAAAATAAGTTCTTGATGTTTGACAGCCATACTTCATCGATCGCTTGGAAAATGATGGGTTCTTCTGTGTCCCAGTCGGCGCGTGCAGACACGAAAGCGTGGCGAGTGTAGCGCTTTAGGTCGGTGAACGGAATGTTTCGTGTTTACACAACAGAGATTTGCAGCAAGATGCAAGCAATTAAATTTCACCACTTCGCTGGTATCTCTTAATGTTATGGTTATTGAGATATTTATGAAACCACGAAATCTTTGATATGTGTGCATAATATATGTGTGCAATTTAAAAAACCCGGTAATTGTCAATTGATTGCAAAAGAATCGTGAAATTCTTTGCAAGAACAAAAATGCAATTGAAAAAAAAACATATGAGAGGCTACAATCCGCTACGCTATGCTATCTTTTGTGGATCGACAAAAAACAACGTATTTCTATTGCTAATGCCTTGGGATGGGGTATACAAATGGATTTTGTAAGAAAACGCCCCCAAAATGTGGGTGTAGGTGAAAATGATCTATGGACAAAATGTTTATATTACCATTGCGGAAGTATTTGCATCAAATTTTTTTTCGAAAGTTTTAAAATTTGGACAAAAAACGTTTTTTACTAAAAATGCCCCCAAAAAGTGGGCGTGGTGAAAAACTTTGTATGGACGAAATATAGATATTAGGATTGTCTAAATATGTTGCAAACACACTTTTTTGAAATTCCCTACGGTTTGGCTTAAAACTACGTTTTTTCTAAAAGGGGGTGTGGCAGTGGGCGGATTTTAAAAATATTTACACTTGTTCTGGTGACTCGGCCAAGGATCCTATATACCAAATTTCATTATCCTAGCTCAAAATTTAAGGCCCAAAAATCGGTGACGAACAGACAGACGGACGGACGGACGGACGGACGGACGGACGGACGGACGGACAGACAGACATGGCTAATTCGACTCAGCTAGCGATTCTGAGTCGATCCATATACTTTGAGGTATATGTAGCTAAATTATTTCTCTATGTTACAAACTAAGTATCAAAACTAATATACCCCTATGGGATAGGGTATAAACATATGAGAAGGCTACAATCCGCTGTGCGGATCGTTGAATACCCTATCCCATCCTATCCATAAAACTAAAATCCCCAAAAAGGGGGCATGGCTAAAAACACGATTTGGATAAAATAGAAAAAATGATATAGTGACAACAAATTCTTCAGACTGCTTACAAAACAATTTTACGGTTCTACAACAGACAAGGTTTTCTCCTGCATATGTTATGGGGTAGTGTATAAAAATGGTTTTTATATAAAAACGCCCCCAAAAAGTGGGCGTGGGTTAAAATGGTATATAGACGAAATGTTCATATTAATAATGTTAATGATTCTGCATCAAAATTTTTTTCGAAAAATTTAAAATTTGACCGAAAACAGTTTTTAATTGAAAACGCCCCCAAAAAGTGGGCGTGGCAAAAACTTTATATGGACGAAATATAGATATTAATATTGTCTAAATATGTTGTTCAGAAACTTTTTTAAAGTTCCTTACGGTTTGGTCAAAAACTGAGTTTTTCTTAAAAGGGGGCGTGGCAGTGGGCGGATTTTAAAAATTTTTACGCTTGTTCTGGTGACTCGGCCAAGGATCCTATATACCAAATTTCATTATCCTAGCTCAAAATTTAAGGCCCAAAAATCGGTGACGAACAGACAGACGGACGGACGGACGGACGGACGGACGGACGGACAGACAGACATGGCTAATTCGACTCAGCTAGCGATTCTGAGTCGATCCATATACTTTGAGGTATATGTAGCAAAATTATTTCTCTATGTTACAAACTAAGTATCAAAACTAATATACCCCCCTATGGGATAGGGTATAAAAATAAACTAGTGAATTTCACGAACCTTAGTGTGTACAATTTAAATGATACTTCAATAGCATTACAAAACGCATTAAATAGTTCAGTGTTTGAATTGACAGTAAAAAAACGTATCGAACAGAGCAATAACAAATGGTTCACAAACGAGTTAAGAGTACTTAAACGGCAAAAAATCTGTTGTCAACAAAAGGCTAGTTTATCTAATACGAACGTGGACTGGGTAGAATATAAAAGAATTCGAAATATATAAGTATATAAAAAATTTACAATTGGCAAAAAAGTTATATACGTGCAATAAAATCAATATGTGTACCAGTCAAAAACAAATGTGGGATGTCATAAAGTCATTAGTGTTAAAAACATATGAGAGGCTACAATCCGCTATGCGGATCGTTGAATACCCTATCCCATCCCATCCTTTAAATTAATATCCTCAAAATATAGGCCTTAAGGCGATGAAATACAGAAAATGACATTGTCACAATATATTGCTCAGAAAGTTTATCGAAACCTTTTGTGGTTCGACAAAAAACAACGGGTTTCTATTGCTAATGCCTTGGGATGGGGTATACAAATGGTTTTTTTAAGAAAACGCCCCCAAAATGTGGGCGTAGGTGAAAATGATCTATGGACAAAATGTTTATATTACCATTGCGGAAGTATTTGCATCAAAATTTTTTACGAAAGTTTTAAAATTTGGACATAAAGCGTTTTTTACTAAAAACGCCCCCAAAAAGTGGGCGTGGCAAAAAACTTTGTATGAAAGAAATATAGCTATTAGGATTGTCTAAATATGCTGCTCAGACACTTTTTTGAAATTCCTTACGGTTTGGCCAAAAAATACATTTTCCTAAAAAGGGGGCGTGGCAGTAAGCGGATTTCAAAAATTTTTACACTTGTTCTGGTGGCACGGACGGGGATCCTATATACCAAATTTCATTATCCTAGCTCAAAATTTAAGGCCCAAAAATCGGTGACGAACAGACAGACGGACGGACGGACGGACGGACGGACGGACGGACAGACAGACATGGCTAATTCGACTCAGCTAGCGATTCTGAGTCGATCCATATACTTTGAGGTATATGTAGCAAAATTATTTCTCTATGTTACAAACTAGGTAAGTATCAAAACTAATATACCCCCCTATGGGATAGGGTATAAAACATATGAGAAGGCTACAATCCGCTGTGCGGATCGTTGAATACCCTATCCCATCCTATCCATAAAACTAAAATCCCCAAAAAAGTGGGCATGGCTAAAAACACGATGTGGATAAAATAGAAAAAATGATATAGTGACAACAAATTCTTCAGACTGCTTACAAAACACTTTGACGGTTCTACAAAAGACAAGGTTTTCTCCTGCATATGTTATGGGGTAGTGTGTAAAATGGTTTTTATATAAAAACGCCCCCAAAAAGTGGGCGTGGGTTGAAATAGTCTATAGACGAAATGTTCATATTTATACTACTAATGATTCTGCATCAAAAGTTTTTTCGAAAATTTTAAAATTTGACCGAAAAATGTTTTTTATTAAAAACGCCCCCAAAAAGTGGGCGTGGCAAAAAACTTTATATGAACGAAATACAGATATTCAGATTGTCTAAATATGTTGTTCAGAAAGTTTTTCAAAATTCCTTATGGTTTGGCCAAAAAATACGTTTTTCTAAAAAGGGGGCGTGGCAGTGGGCGGATTTCAAAAATTTTTACACTTGTTCTGCTGGGAGCAACAAAGAGCACGTGTACCAAATTTCATCCTTCTAGCTCAAAATTTAAGGCCCAAAAACTGGTGACGTACGGACGGACGGACGGACGGACGGACGGACGGACGGACGGACGGACGGACGGACAGACATGGCTAAATCGACTCAGCTATCGATTCTGAGTCGATCCATATACTTTGAGGTATATGTAGCTAAATTATTTCTCTATGTTACAAACTATGTATCAAAACTAATATACCCCTATGGGATAGGTATATGTAGCTAAATTATTTCTCTATGTTACAAACTATGTATCAAAACTAATATACCCCTATGGGTTGAATACCCTATCCCATCCTTTAAATTAATATCCTCAAAATATAGGCCTTATGGCGATGAAAAACAGAAAATGACATTGTCACAATATATTGGTCAGACAGTTTCTCAAAATCTTTTGTGGTTCGACAAAAAAACAACGTATTTCTATTGCTAATGCCTTGGGATGGGGTATATAAATGGTTTTTGTAAGAAAACGCCCCCAAAATGTGGGCGTAGGTGAAAATGATCTATAGACAAAATGTTTATATTACCATTTCGGAAGTATTTGCATCAAATTTTTTTTCGAAAGTTTTAAAATTTGGACAAAAAGCGTTTTTTACTAAAAACGCCCCCAAAAAGTGGGCGTGGCAAAAAACTTTGTATGAACGAAATATAGATATTAGGATTGTCTAAATATGCTACTCAGACACTTTTTTGAAATTCCTTACGGTTTGGCCAAAAAATAAGTTTTCCTAAAAAGGGGGCGTGGCAGTGGGCGGATTTCAAAAATTTTTACACTTGTGTTGGTGGCATGGACGAGGATCCTATATACCAAATTTCATTATCCTAGCTCAAAATTTAAGGCCCAAAAACCGCTGACGAACAGACAGACGGACGGACGGACAGACAGACATGGCTAGTTCGACTCAGCTAGCGATTCTGAGTCGATCCATATACTTTGAGGTATATGTAGCAAAATTATTTCTCTATGTTACAAACTAAGTATCAAAACTAATATACCCCCCTATGGGATAGGGTATAAAAATATGAGAAGGCTACAATCCGCTGTGCGGATCGTTTAATACCCTATCCCATCCCATCCTTAAAATTAATATCCCCAAAATATGGAACATATTGTTCCGAAGGTTTATCAAATTCTTTTATGGTTCGACAAAAAACAACGTTTTACTTTGCATATGCCTTGGGGTAGGGCATACAAATGGTTTTTGTAAGAAAACGCCCCCAAAAAGTGGGCGTGGGTTAAAATGGTATATAGACGAAATGTTCATATTAATAATGTTAATGATTCTGCATCAAAATTTTTTTCGAAAAATTTAAAATTTGACCGAAAACAGTTTTTAATTGAAAACGCCCCCAAAAAGTGGGCGTGGCAAAAAACTTTATATGGACGAAATATAGATATTAATATTGTCTAAATATGTTGTTCAGAAACTTTTTTAAAATTCCTCACGGTTTGGTCAAAGACTGAGTTTTTCTTAAAAGGGGGCGTGGCAGTGGGCGGATTTCAAAAATTTTTACACTTGTTCTGTAGGCAGAGACGAGGATCCTATACACTAAATTTCATTATCATAGCTCAAAATTTAAGGCCCAAAAACCGCTGACGAACAGACAGACGGACGGACGGACGGACAGACAGACATGGCTAATTCGACTCAGCTAGCGTTTCTGAGCCGATCCATATACTTTGAGGTATATGTAGCAAAATTATTTCTCTATGTTACAAACTAAGTATCAAAACTAATATACCCCTATGGGATAGGGTATAAAAAAATAAATTCCGAGAAATGCTAAACCATATGAGAGGCTACAATCCGCTATGCGGATCGTTGAATACCCTATCCCATCCCATCCTTTAAATTAATATCCTCAAAATATAGGCCTTATGGCGATGAAAAACAGAAAATGACATTGTCACAATATATTGCTCAGACAGTTTCTCAAAATCTTTTGTGGTTCGACAAAAAAACAACGTATTTCTATTGCTAATGCCTTGGGATGGGGTATACAAATGGTTTTTTTAAGAAAACGCCCCCAAAATGTGGGCGTAGGTGAAAATGATCTATGGACAAAATGTTTATATTACCATTTCGGAAGTATTTGCATCAAAATTTTTTTCGAAAGTTTTAAAATTTGGACAAAAAGAGTTTTTTACTAAAAACGCCCCCAAAAAGTGGGCGTGGCAAAAAACTTTGTATGAACGAAATATAGATATTAGGATTGTCTAAATATGCTACTCAGACACTTTTTTGAAATTCCTTACGGTTTGGCCAAAAAATAAGTTTTCCTAAAAAGGGGGCGTGGCAGTGGGCGGATTTCAAAAATTTTTACACTTGTTCTGGTGGCACGGACGAGGATCCTATATACCAAATTTCATTATCCTAGCTCAAAATTTAAGGCCCAAAAACCGCTAACGAACAGACAGACGGACGGACAGACGGACGGGCGGACGGACGAACGGACGGACAGACAGACATGGCTAATTCGACTCAGCTAGCGATTCTGAGTCGATCCATATACTTTGAGGTATATGTAGCAAAATTATTTCTCTATGTTACAAACTAAGTATCAAAACTAATATACCCCCCTATGGGATAGGGTATAAAAAATATGAGAAGGCTATAATCCGCTGTGCGGATCGTTTAATACCCTATCCCATCCCATCCTTAAAATTAATATCCCCAAAATATGGAACATATTGTTCCGAAGGTTTATCAAATTCTTTTATGGTTCGACAATAAACAACGTTTTACTTTGCATATGCCTTGGGGTAGGGCATACAAATGGTTTTTGTAAGAAAACGCCCCCAACAAGTGGGCGTGGGTTAATATGAGAGGCTACAATCCGCTATGCGGATCGTTGAATACCCTATCCCATCCCATCCTTTAAATTAATATCCTCAAAATATAGGCCTTATGGCGATGAAAAACAGAAAATGACATTGTCACAATATATTGCTCAGACAGTTTCTCAAAATCTTTTGTGGTTCGACAAAAAAACAACGTATTTCTATTGCTAATGCCTTGGGATGGGGTATACAAATGGGTTTTGTAAGAAAACGCCCCCAAAATGTGGGCGTAGGTGAAAATGATCTATGGACAAAATGTTTATATTACCATTTCGGAAGTATTTGCATCAAAATTTTTTTCGAAAGTTTTAAAATTTGGACAAAAAGAGTTTTTTACTAAAAACGCCCCCAAAAAGTGGGCGTGGCAAAAAACTTTGTATGAACGAAATATAGATATTAGGATTGTCTAAATATGCTACTCAGACACTTTTTTGAAATTCCTTACGGTTTGGCCAAAAAATAAGTTTTCCTAAAAAGGGGGCGTGGCAGTGGGCGGATTTCAAAAATTTTTACACTTGTTCTGGTGGCACGGACGGAGATCCTATATACCAAATTTCATTATCCTAGCTCAAAATTTAAGGCCCAAAAACCGCTGACGAACAGACAGACGGACGGACGGACGGACGGACGGATGGACGGACGGACGAACGGACGGACAGACAGACATGGCTAATTCGACTCAGCTAGCGATTCTGAGTCGATCCATATACTTTGAGGTATATGTAGCAAAATTATTTCTCTATGTTACAAACTAAAGCTAAGTACGCTGCTCGAGCTTAATTTTAGCTCCCATACAAAATTCTCTCCAAAAATTAGCTGAGCTAAATTTAAGCGAATCCATTTAGCCGAGCGGTACGCTGCTTCAGCTAAAAAATCAAACTTTCATTTCAGACTGTACTGGATGTATCTGTCACAATTTAGCGCGCCCATTAATTGTTCGGGACATTTTCTCAAGCTAAATTTTGACACATCGTATTGTTTTTTTCTGGTGTGCTATTGAGTTGTTGAAATAAATTTATTTTTCAAAGAACAGCTGTTTGTTGTAACACCTATCCACAAAGCACTATGTGTCAAAATTTAGCGAGGATTTTAGCTAGTGTTTGGAGAGAAATAGTGGAGAGCAGCTAAAATTTAGTTTCGCTCGAGCAGCGTACTAAGCTTAAGTATCAAAACTAATATACCCCCCTATGGGATAGGGTATAAAAAACATATGAGAGGCTACAATCCGCTATGCGGATCGTTGAATACCCTATCCCATCAGATCCTTTTAATTAATATCCTCAAAATATAGGCTTTATGGCGATGAAAAACAGAAAATGACATTGTCACAATATATTGCTCAGACAGTTTCTCAAAATCTTTTGTGGTTCGACAAAAAACAACGTATTTCTATTGCTAATGCCTTGGGATGGGGTATACAAATGGTTTTTGTAAGAAAACGCCCCCAAAATGTGGGCGTAGGTGAAAATGATCTATTGACAAAATGTTTATATTACCATTGTGGAAGTATTTGCATCAGAATTTTTTTCGAAAGTTTTAAAAATTGGACAAAAAAAGTTTTTTACTAAAAACGCCCCCAAAAAGTGGGCGTGGCAAAAAACTTTGTATGGACGAAATATAGATATTAGGATTGTCTAAATATGTTGCTAACACACTTTTTTGAAATTCCTTACGGTTTGGCTTAAAACTACGTTTTTTTTTTAAAAGGGGGCGTGGCAGTGGGCGGATTTTAAAAATTTTTACACTTATTCTTGTGACTCAGCCAAGGATCCTATATACCAAATTTCATTATCCTAGCTCAAAATTTAAGGCCCAAAAATCGGTGACGAACAGACAGACGGACGGACGGACGGACGGACAGACAGACATGGCTAATTCGACTCAGCTAGCGATTCTGAGTCGATCCATATACTTTGAGGTATATGTAGCTAAATTATTTCTCTATGTTACAAACTAAGTATCAAAACTAATATACCCCTATGGGATAGGGTATAATAAACATGTGAATTTCACGAACCTTAGTGTGTACAATTTAAATGATACTTCAATAGCATTACAAAACGCATTAAATAGTTCAGTGTTTGAATTGACAGTAAAAACATATGAGAAGGCTACAATCCACTGTGCGGATCGTTGAATACCCTATCCCATCCTATCTGTAAAACTAAAATCCCCAAAAAGTGGACATGGCTAAAAACACGATGTGGATAAAATTAAGAATATGACATGGTGACAACAAATTCTTCAGACTGCTTATAAAAAACTTTTACGGTTCTACAAAAGACAAGGTTTTCTCCTGCATATGTTATGGGGTAGGGTATAAAAATGGTTTTTATATAAAAACGCCCCCAAAAAGTGGGCTTGGGTTAAAATGGTCTATTGACGAAATGTTCATATTTATATTACTAATGATTCTGCATCAAAATTTTTTTAGAAAATTTTAAAATTTGACCGAAAAACGTTTTTTATTAAAAACGCCCCCAAAAAGTGGGCGTGGCAAAAAACTTTATATGAACGAAATACAGATATTCAGATTGTCTAAATATGTTGTTCAGAAAGTTTTTTCAAAATTCCTTATGGTTTGGCCAAAAAATACGTTTTTCTAAAAAGGGGGCGTGGCAGTGGGCGGATTTCAAAAATGTTTACACTTGTTCTGCTGGGAGCAACAAAGAGCACGTGTACCAAATTTCATCCTTCTAGCTCAAAATTTAAGGCCCAAAAACTGGTGACGTACGGACGGACGGACGGACGGACGGACGGACAGACATGGCTAAATCGACTCAGCTATCGATTCTGAGTCGATCCATATACTTTGAGGTATATGTAGCTAAATTATTTCTCTATGTTACAAACTATGTATCAAAACTAATATACCCCTATGGGATAGGGTATAAAAACGTATCGAACAGTGCAATAACAAATGGTTCACAAACGAGTTAAGAGTACTTAAACGGCAAAAAATCTGTTGTCAACAAAAGGCTAGTTTATCTAATACGAACGTGGACTGGGTAGAATATAAAAGAATTCGAAATATATAATTATATAAAAAATTTACAATTGGCAAAAAAGTTATATACGTGCAATAAAATCAATATGTGTACCAGTCAAAAACAAATGTGGGATGTCATAAAGTCATTAGTGTTAAAAACGTATGAGAGGCTACAATCCGCTATGCGGATCGTTGAATACCCTATCCCATCCCATCCCTTAAATTAATATCCTCAAAATATAGGCCTTATGGCGATGAAATACAGAAAATGACATTGTCACAATATATTGCTCAGACAGTTTATCGAAATCTTTTGTGGTTCGACAAAAAACAACGGGTTTCTATTGCTAATGCCTTGG
Source organism: Rhingia campestris (assembly GCA_932526625.1). Lineage (NCBI taxonomy): Eukaryota > Metazoa > Arthropoda > Insecta > Diptera > Syrphidae > Rhingia > Rhingia campestris. The sequence continues at coordinate 67,338,095 of OW052183.1, forward strand.
GATGGGGTATACAAATGGTTTTTTTAAGAAAACGCCCCCCAAATGTGGGCGTAGGTGAAAATGATCTATTGACAAAATGTTTATATTACCATTGCGGAAGTATTTGCATTAAATTTTTTTACGAAAGTTTTAAAATTTGGACATAAAGCGTTTTTTACTAAAAACGCCCCCAAAAAGTGGGCGTGGCAGAAAACTTTGTAAGAACGAAATATAGATATAAGGATTGTCTAAATATGCTACTCAGACACTTTTTTGAAATCCCTTACGGTTTGGCCAAAAATTAAGTTTTCCTAAAAAGGGGGCGTGGCAGTTGGCGGATTTCAAAAATTTTTACACTTGTTCTGGTGGCACGGACGAGGATCCTATATACCAAATTTCATTATCCTAGCTCAAAATTTAAGGCCCAAAAACCGCTGACGAACAGACAGACGGACGGACGGACGGACGGACAGACAGACATGGCTAATTCGACTCAGCTAGCGATTCTGAGTCGATCCATATACTTTGAGGTATATGTAGCAAAATTATTTCTCTATGTTACAAACTAAGTATCAAAACTAATATACCCCCCTATGGGATAGGGTATAATTAAAACTACGAAATAATAAGAAAGCAAAACATATGAGAGGCTACAATCCGCTATGCGGATCGTTGAATACCCTATCCCATCCCATCCTTTAAATTAATATCCTCAAAATATAGGCCTTATGGCGATGAAATACAGAAAATGACGTTGTCACAATATATTGCTCAGACAGTTTATCGAAATCTTTTGTGGTTCGACAAAAAACAACGGGTTTCTATTGCTAATGCCTTGGGATGGGGTATACAAATGGTTTTTTTTTTTAAAAACGCCCCCAAAATGTGGGCGTAGGTGAAAATGATCTACGGACAAAATGTTTATATTACCATTGCGGAAGTATTTGCATCAAAATTTTTTACGAAAGTTTTAAAATTTGGACATAAAGCGTTTTTTACTAAAAACGCCCCCAAAAAGTGGGCGTGGCAAAAAACTTTGTATGAACGAAATATAGATATTAGGATTGTCTAAATATGCTACTCAGACACTTTTTTGAAATTCCTTACGGTTTGGCCGAAAAATAAATTTTCCTAAAAAGGGGGCGTGGCAGTGGGCGGATTTCAAAAATTTTTACACTTGTTCTGGTGGCACGGACGAGGATCCTATATACCAAATTTCATTATCCTAGCTCAAAATTTAAGGCCAAAAAACCGCTGACAAACAGACAGACGGACGGACGGACGGACAGACAGACATGGCTAATTCGACTCAGCTAGCGATTCTGAGTCGATCCATATACTTTGAGGTCTATGTAGCAAAATTATTTCTCTATGTTACAAACTAAGTATCAAAACTAATATACCCCACTATGGGATAGGGTATAAAACATATGAGAGGCTACAATCCGCTATGCGGATCGTTGAATACCCTATCCCATCCCATCCTTTAAATTAATATCCTCAAAATATAGGCCTTATGGCGATGAAAAACAGAAAATGACATTGTCACAATATATTGCTCAGACAGTTTCTCAAAATCTTTTGTGGTTCGACAAAAAACGACGTATTTCTATTGCTAATGCCTTGGGATGGGGTATACAAATGGTTTTTGTAAGAAAACGCCCCCAAAATGTGGGCGTAGGTGAAAATGATCTATAAACAAAATGTTTATATTACCATTGCGGAAGTATTTGCATCAAAATTTTTTTCGAAAGTTTTAAAATTTGGACAAAAAACGTTTTTTTTACTAAAAACGCCCCCAAAAAGTGGGCGTGGCGAAAAACTTTGTATGGACGAAATATAGATATAAGGATTGTCTAAATATGTTGCAAACGCACTTTTTTGAAATTCCTTACGGTTTGGCTTAAAACTACGTTTTTTCTAAAAGGGGGCGTGGCAGTGGGCGGATTTTAAATTTTTTTACACTTGTTCTGGTGACTCGGCCAAGGATCCTATATACCAAATTTCATTATCCTAGCTCAAAATTTAAGGCCCAAAAATCGGTGACGAACAGACAGACGGACGGACGGACGGACGGACGGACGGACAGGCAGACATGGCTAATTCGACTCAGCTAGCGATTCTGAGTCGATCCATATACTTTGAGGTATATGTAGCTAAATTATTTCTCTATGTCACAAACTAAGTATCAAAACTAATATACCCCTATGGGATAGGGTATAAAAAGGAAAGTAAGAAGAAATTCAAAACTGCGCTTAACAGCAAAAAAACATATGAGAAGGCTACAATCCACTGTGCGGATCGTTGAATACCCTATCCCATCCTATCTGTAAAACTAAAATCCCCAAAAAGTGGACATGGCTAAAAACACGATGTGGATAAAATAAAGAAAATGACATGGTGACAACAAATTGTTCAGACTGTTTACAAAAAACTTTGACGGTTCTACAAAAGACAAGGTTTTCTCCTGCATATGTTATGGGGTAGTGTGTAAAAATGGTTTTTATATAAAAACGCCCCCAAAAAGTGGGCGTGGGTTGAAATAGTCTATGGACGAAATGTTCATATTTATACTACTAATGATTCTGCATCAAAAGTTTTTTCGAAAATTTTAAAATTTGATCGAAAAACGTTTTTTATTAAAAACGCCCCCAAAAAGTGGGCGTGGCAAAAAACTTTATATGAACGAAATACAGATATTCAGATTGTCTAAATATGTTGTTCAGAAAGTTTTTCAAAATTCCTTATGGTTTGGCCAAAAAATACGTTTTTCTAAAAAGGGGGCGTGGCAGTGGGCGGATTTCAAAATTTTTTACACTTGTTCTGCTGGGAGCAACAAAGAGCACGTGTACCAAATTTCATCCTTCTAGCTCAAAATTTAAGGCCCAAAAACTGGTGACGTACGGACGGACGTACGGACGGACAGACATGGCTAAATCGACTCAGCTATCGATTCTGAGTCGATCCATATACTTTGAGGTATATGTAGCTAAATTATTACTCTATGTTACAAACTATGTATCAAAACTAATATACCCCTATGGGATAGGGTATAAAAACAGTATTAAATTGTCCCAAACTCCCAACTGGAGGTGTGGCTTAGATGGAACACATACTCTGATTTCTTACTGATCGGAGTAGCGAGAGCAGAATTGAGGGATATGTGAACGAAACTCACGCCACTTTACTAGAATATATTGCTTATTTTTTTTCGCAAAAATACGGTTTCAGGACCGTTTTACTGGTGGCGTGATACCAAGTTAGCATGGGATGGGTAGGACAGCCGAAGTAAAGATCGTGGAAAACGAGTCAGTCAGTTTTTGGTGTTGGCCTGGGAAGCCTCGTGTTCGGGAAGTAAATTTAAAAATATTAAAAATCTCGTGTTTCAAAGCGTAAATGAAGTTCAATACCGGATTGCAATGATTCTTGTCCGAACTTTAATAAAAAAACATATGAGAAGGCTACAATCCGCTGTGCGGATCGTTGAATACCCTATCCCATCCTATCCATAAAACTAGAATCCCCAAAAAAGTGGGCATGGCTAAAAACACGATGTGGATAAAATAAAAAAAATGATATAGTGACAACAAATTCTTCAGGCTGCTTACAAAACACTTTTACGGTTCTACAAAAGAAAAGGTTTTCTCCTGTATATGTTATGGGGGTAGTGTATAAAAATGGTTTTTATATAAAAACGCCCCCAAAAAGTGGGCGTGGGTTAAAATGGTATAAAAACGAAATGTTCATATTAATAATGTTAATGATTCTGCATCAAAATTTTTTTCGAAAAATTTAAAATTTGACCGAAAACAGTTTTTTATTGAAAACGCCCCCAAAAAGTGGGCGTGGCAAAAAACTTTATATGAACGAAATATAGATTTTACGATTCTGTTAATATGCTGTTCAGACACTTTTTTAAAATTCTTTACGGTTTTGCTAAAAATTACGTTTTTCTAAAAAGGGGGCGTGGCAGTGGGCGGATTTCAAAAATGTTTACACTTGTTCTGGTGACTCGGACAAGGATCCTATATACCAAATTTCATTATCCTAGCTCAAAATTTAAGGGACAAAAATCGGTGACGAACAGACAGACGGACGGACGGACACACGGACGGACGGACGGACGGACGGACGGACGGACGGACGGACGGACGGACGGACGGACAGACAGACATGGCTAATTCGACTCAGCTAGCGATTCTGAGTCGATCCATATACTTTGAGGTATATGTAGCAACATTATTTCTCTATGTTACAAACTATGTATCAAAACTAATATACCCCCCTATGGGATAGGGTATAAACATATGAGAGGCTACAATCCGCTATGCGGATCGTTGAATACCCTATCCCATCCCATCCTTTAAATTAATATCCTCAAAATATAGGCCTTATGGCGATGAAAAACAGAAAATGACATTGTCACAATATATTGCTCAGACAGTTTCTCAAAATCTTTTGTGGTTCGACAAAAAACGACGTATTTCTATTGCTAATGCCTTGGGATGGGGTATACAAATGGTTTTTGTAAGAAAACGCCCCCAAAATGTGGGCGTAGGTGAAAATGATCTATAAACAAAATGTTTATATTACCATTGCGGAAGTATTTGCATCAAAATTTTTTTCGAAAGTTTTAAAATTTGGACAAAAAACGTTTTTTTTACTAAAAACGCCCCCAAAAAGTGGGCGTGGCGAAAAACTTTGTATGGACGAAATATAGATATAAGGATTGTCTAAATATGTTGCAAACGCACTTTTTTGAAATTCCTTACGGTTTGGCTTAAAACTACGTTTTTTCTAAAAGGGGGCGTGGCAGTGGGCGGATTTTAAATTTTTTTACACTTGTTCTGGTGACTCGGCCAAGGATCCTATATACCAAATTTCATTATCCTAGCTCAAAATTTAAGGCCCAAAAATCGGTGACGAACAGACAGACGGACGGACGGACGGACGGACGGACGGACAGGCAGACATGGCTAATTCGACTCAGCTAGCGATTCTGAGTCGATCCATATACTTTGAGGTATATGTAGCTAAATTATTTCTCTATGTTACAAACTAAGTATCAAAACTAATATACCCCTATGGGATAGGGTATAAAAAGGAAAGTAAGAAGAAATTCAAAACTGCGCTTAACAGCAAAAAAAACATATGAGAAGGCTACAATCCACTGTGCGGATCGTTGAATACCCTATCCCATCCTATCTGTAAAACTAAAATCCCCAAAAAGTGGACATGGCTAAAAACACGATGTGGATAAAATAAAGAAAATGACATGGTGACAACAAATTGTTCAGACTGTTTACAAAAAACTTTGACGGTTCTACAAAAGACAAGGTTTTCTCCTGCATATGTTATGGGGTAGTGTGTAAAAATGGTTTTTATATAAAAACGCCCCCAAAAAGTGGGCGTGGGTTGAAATAGTCTATGGACGAAATGTTCATATTTATACTACTAATGATTCTGCATCAAAAGTTTTTTCGAAAATTTTAAAATTTGATCGAAAAACGTTTTTTATTAAAAACGCCCCCAAAAAGTGGGCGTGGCAAAAAACTTTATATGAACGAAATACAGATATTCAGATTGTCTAAATATGTTGTTCAGAAAGTTTTTCAAAATTCCTTATGGTTTGGCCAAAAAATACGTTTTTCTAAAAAGGGGGCGTGGCAGTGGGCGGATTTCAAAATTTTTTACACTTGTTCTGCTGGGAGCAACAAAGAGCACGTGTACCAAATTTCATCCTTCTAGCTCAAAATTTAAGGCCCAAAAACTGGTGACGTACGGACGGACGTACGGACGGACAGACATGGCTAAATCGACTCAGCTATCGATTCTGAGTCGATCCATATACTTTGAGGTATATGTAGCTAAATTATTACTCTATGTTACAAACTATGTATCAAAACTAATATACCCCTATGGGATAGGGTATAAAAACAGTATTAAATTGTCCCAAACTCCCAACTGGAGGTGTGGCTTAGATGGAACACATACTCTGATTTCTTACTGATCGGAGTAGCGAGAGCAGAATTGAGGGATATGTGAACGAAACTCACGCCACTTTACTAGCATATATTGCTTATTTTTTTTCGCAAAAATACGGTTTCAGGACCGTTTTACTGGTGGCGTGATACCAAGTTAGCATGGGATGGGTAGGACAGCCGAAGTAAAGATCGTGGAAAACGAGTCAGTCAGTTTTTGGTGTTGGCCTGGGAAGCCTCGTGTTCGGGAAGTAAATTTAAAAATATTAAAAATCTCGTGTTTCAAAGCGTAAATGAAGTTCAATACCGGATTGCAATGATTCTTGTCCGAACTTTAATAAAAAAACATATGAGAGGCTACAATCCGCTATGCGGATCGTTGAATACCCTATCCCATCCCATCCTTTAAATTAATATCCTCAAAATATAGGCCTTATGGCGATGAAAAACAGAAAATGACATTGTCACAATATATTGCTCAGACAATTTCTCAAAATCTTTTGTGGTTCGACAAAAAACAACGTATTTCTATTGCTAATGCCTTGGGATGGGGTATACAAATGGTTTTTGTAAGAAAACGCCCCCAAAATGTGGGCGTAGGAGAAAATGATCTATGGACAAAATGTTTATATTACCATTGCGGAAGTATTTGCATCAAAATTTTTTTCGAAAGTTTTAAAATTTGGACAAAAAACGTTTTTTACTAAAAACGCCCCCAAAAAGTGGGCGTGGCAAAAAACTTTGTATGGACGAAATATAGATATTAGGATTGTCTAAATATGTTGCTAACACACTTTTTTGAAATTCCTTACGGTTTGCCTTAAAACTACTAAAAGGGGGCGTGGCAGTGGGCGGATTTTAAAAATGTTTACACTTGTTCTGGTGACTCGGCCAAGGATCCCATATACCAAATTTCATTATCCTAGCTCAAAATTTAAGGCCCAAAAATCGGTGACGAACAGACAGATGGACGGACGGACGGACGGACGGACGGACGGACGGACGGACGGACGGACAGACAGACATGGCTAATTCGACTCAGCTAGCGATTCTGAGCCGATCCATATACTTTGAGGTATATGTAGCAAAATTATTTCTCTATGTTACAAACTAAGTATCAAAACTAATATACCCCCCTATGGGATAGGGTATAAAACATATGAGAGGCTACAATCCGCTATGCGGATCGTTGAATACCCTATCCCATCCCATCCTTTAAATTAATATCCTCAAAATATAGGCCTTATGGCGATGAAAAACAGAAAATGACATTGTCACAATATATTGCTCAGACAGTTTCTTAAAATCTTTTGTGGTTCGACAAAAAACGACGTATTTCTATTGCTTATGCCTTGGGATGGGGTATACAAATGGTTTTTGTAAGAAAACGCCCCCAAAATGTGGGCGTAGGTGAAAATGATCTATAAACAAAATGTTTATATTACCATTGCGGAAGTATTTGCATCAAAATTTTTTTCGAAAGTTTTAAAATTTGGACAAAAAAACGTTTTTTTTACTAAAAACGCCCCCAAAAAGTGGGCGTGGCGAAAAACTTTGTATGGACGAAATATAGATATAAGGATTGTCTAAATATGTTGCAAACGCACTTTTTTGAAATTCCTTACGGTTTGGCTTAAAACTACGTTTTTTCTAAAAGGGGGCGTGGCAGTGGGCGGATTTTAAATTTTTTTACACTTGTTCTGGTGACTCGGCCAAGGATCCTATATACCAAATTTCATTATCCTAGCTCAAAATTTAAGGCCCAAAAATCGGTGACGAACAGACAGACGGACGGACGGACGGACGGACAGGCAGACATGGCTAATTCGACTCAGCTAGCGATTCTGAGTCGATCCATATACTTTGAGGTATATGTAGCTAAATTATTTCTCTATGTTACAAACTAAGTATCAAAACTAATATACCCCTATGGGATAGGGTATAAAAAGGAAAGTAAGAAGAAATTCAAAACTGCGCTTAACAGCAAAAAAACATATGAGAAGGCTACAATCCACTGTGCGGATCGTTGAATACCCTATCCCATCCTATCTGTAAAACTAAAATCCCCAAAAAGTGGACATGGCTAAAAACACGATGTGGATAAAATAAAGAAAATGACATGGTGACAACAAATTGTTCAGACTGTTTACAAAAAACTTTGACGGTTCTACAAAAGACAAGGTTTTCTCCTGCATATGTTATGGGGTAGTGTGTAAAAATGGTTTTTATATAAAAACGCCCCCAAAAAGTGGGCGTGGGTTGAAATAGTCTATGGACGAAATGTTCATATTTATACTACTAATGATTCTGCATCAAAAGTTTTTTCGAAAATTTTAAAATTTGACCGAAAAAACGTTTTTTATTAAAAACGCCCCCAAAAAGTGGGCGTGGCAAAAAACTTTATATGAACGAAATACAGATATTCAGATTGTCTAAATATGTTGTTCAGAAAGTTTTTCAAAATTCCTTATGGTTTGGCCAAAAAATACGTTTTTCTAAAAAGGGAGCGTGGCAGTGGGCGGATTTCAAAATTTTTTACACTTGTTCTGCTGGGAGCAACAAAGAGCACGTGTACCAAATTTCATCCTTCTAGCTCAAAATTTAAGGCCCAAAAACTGGTGACGTACGGACGGACGGACGGACGGACAGACATGGCTAAATCGACTCAGCTATCGATTCTGAGTCGATCCATATACTTTGAGGTATATGTAGCTAAATTATTACTCTATGTTACAAACTATGTATCAAAACTAATATACCCCTATGGGATAGGGTATAAAAACAGTATTAAATTGTCCCAAACTCCCAACTGGAGGTGTGGCTTAGATGGAACACATACTCTGATTTCTTACTGATCGGAGTAGCGAGAGCAGAATTGAGGGATATGTGAACGAAACTCACGCCACTTTACTAGAATATATTGCTTATTTTTTTTCGCAAAAATACGGTTTCAGGACCGTTTTACTGGTGGCGTGATACCAAGTTAGCATGGGATGGGTAGGACAGCCGAAGTAAAGATCGTGGAAAACGAGTCAGTCAGTTTTTGGTGTTGGCCTGGGAAGCCTCGTGTTCGGGAAGTAAATTTAAAAATATTAAAAATCTCGTGTTTCAAAGCGTAAATGAAGTTCAATACCGGATTGCAATGATTCTTGTCCGAACTTTAATAAAAAAACATATGAGAAGGCTACAATCCGCTGTGCGGATCGTTGAATACCCTATCCCATCCTATCCATAAAACTAAAATCCCCAAAAAAGGGGACATGGCTAAAAACACGATGTGGATAAATAGAAAAAATGATATAGTGACAACAAATTCTTCAGACTGCTTACAAAATACTTTAACGGTTCTACAAAAGACAAGGTTTTCTCTTGCATATGTTATGGGGTAGTGTATAAAAATGGTTTTTATATAAAAACGCCCCAAAAAGTGGGCGTGGGTTAAAATGGTATATAGAAGAAATGTTCATATTAATAATGTTAATGATTCTGCATCAAAATTTTTTTCGAAAAATTTAAAATTTGACCGAAAACAGTTTTTTATTGAAAACGCCCCCAAAAGTGGGCGTGGCAAAAAACTTTATATGGACGAAATATAGATATTAACATTGTCTAAATATGTTGTTCAGAAACTTTTTTAAAATTCCTTACGGTTTAATCAAAAACTGAGTTTTTCTTAAAAGGGGGCGTGGCAGTGGGCGGATTTCAAAAATTTTTACACTTGTTCTGTAGGCAGAGACGAGGATCCTATATACCAAATTTCATTATCCTAGCTCAAAATTTAAGGCCTAAAAATCGGTGACGTACAGACGGACGGACGGACGGACGGACGGACGGACGGACAGACAGACATGGCTTAATCGACTCAGCTAGCGATTCTGATTCGATTCATATACTTTGAGGTATATGTAGCAAAATTATTTCTCTATGTTACAAACTAAGTATCAAAACTAATATACCCCCCTATGGGATAGGGTATAAACATATGAGAGGCTACAATCCGCTATGCGGATCGTTGAATACCCTTTCCCATCCCATCCTTTAAATTAATATCCTCAAAATATAGGCCTTATGGCGATGAAAAACAGAAAATGACATTGTCACAATATATTGCTCAGACAGTTTCTCAAAATCTTTTGTGGTTCGACAAAAAACAACGTATTTCTATTGCTAATGCCTTGGGATGGGGTATACAAATGGTTTTTGTAAGAAAACGCCCCCAAAATGTGGGCGTAGGAGAAAATGATCTATGGACAAAATGTTTATATTACCATTGCGGAAGTATTTGCATCAACATTTTTTTCGAAAGTTTTAAAATTTGGACAAAAAACGTTTTTTACTAAAAACGCCCCCAAAAAGTGGGCGTGGCAAAAAACTTTGTATGGACGAAATATAGATATTAGGATCGTCTAAATATGTTGCTAACACACTTTTTTGAAATTCCTTACGGTTTGCCTTAAAACTACGTTTTTTCTAAAAGGGGGCGTGGCAGTGGGCGGATTTTAAAAATGTTTACACTTGTTCTGGTGACTCGGCCAAGGATCATATATACCAAATTTCATTATCCTAGCTCAAAATTTAAGGCCCAAAAATCGGTGACGAACAGACAGACGGACAGACGGACGGACGGACGGACGGACGGACGGACGGACGGACAGACAGACATGGCTAATTCGACTCAGCTAGCGATTCTGAGCCGATCCATATACTTTGAGGTATATGTAGCAAAATTATTTCTCTATGTTACAAACTAAGTATCAAAACTAATATACCCCCCTATGGGATAGGTATAAAACATATGAGAGGCTACAATCCGCTATGCGGATCGTTGAATACCCTATCCCATCCCATCCTTTAAATTAATATCCTCAAAATATAGGCCTTATGGCGATGAAAAACAGAAAATGACATTGTCACAATATATTGCTCAGACAGTTTCTCAAAATCTTTTGTGGTTCGACAAAAAACGACGTATTTCTATTGCTTATGCCTTGGGATGGGGTATACAAATGGTTTTTGTAAGAAAACGCCCCCAAAATGTGGGCGTAGGTGAAAATGATCTATAAACAAAATGTTTATATTACCATTGCGGAAGTACTTGCATCAAAATTTTTTTCGAAAGTTTTAAAATTTGGACAAAAAACGTTTTTTTTACTAAAAACGCCCCCAAAAAGTGGGCGTGGCGAAAAACTTTGTATGGACGAAATATAGATATAAGGATTGTCTAAATATGTTGCAAACGCACTTTTTTGAAATTCCTTACGGTTTGGCTTAAAACTACGTTTTTTCTAAAAGGGGGCGTGGCAGTGGGCGGATTTTAAATTTTTTTACACTTGTTCTGGTGACTCGGCCAAGGATCCTATATACCAAATTTCATTATCCTAGCTCAAAATTTAAGGCCCAAAAATCGGTGACGAACAGACAGACGGACGGACGGACGGACGGACGGACAGACAGACATGGCTAATTCGACTCAGCTAGCGATTCTGAGCCGATCCATATACTTTGAGGTATATGTAGCAAAATTATTTCTCTATGTTACAAACTAAGTATCAAAACTAATATACCCCCCTATGGGAAAGGGGATAAACATATGAGAAGGCTACAATCCGCTGTGCGGATCGTTGAATACCCTATCCCATCCTATCCATAAAACTAAAATCCCCAAAAAAGGGGGCATGGCTAAAAACACGATGTGGATAAAATAAAGAAAATGACATGGTGACAACAAATTGTTCAGACTGTTTACAAAAAACTTTGACGGTTCTACAAAAGACAAGGTTTTCTCCTGCATATGTTATGGGGTAGTGTGTAAAAATGGTTTTTATATAAAAACGCCCCCAAAAAGTGGGCGTGGGTTGAAATAGTCTATGGACGAAATGTTCATATTTATACTACTAATGATTCTGCATCAAAAGTTTTTTCGAAAATTTTAAAATTTGACCGAAAAAGGTTTTTTATTAAAAACGCCCCCAAAAAGTGGGCGTGGCAAAAAACTTTATATGAACGAAATACAGATATTCAGATTGTCTAAATATGTTGTTCAGAAAGTTTTTGAAAATTCCTTATGGTTTGGCCAAAAAATACGTTTTTCTAAAAAGGGGGCGTGACAGTGGGCGGATTTCAAAAATTTTTACACTTGTTCTGGTGACTCGGCCAAGGATCCTATATACCAAATTTCATTATCCTAGCTCAAAATTTAAGGCCCAAAAATCGGTGACGAACAGACAGACGGACGGACGGACGGACGGACGGACGGACGGACAGAAAGACATGGCTAATTCGACTCAGCTAGCGATTCTGAGTCGATCCATATACTTTGAGGTATATGTAGCAAAATTATTTCTCTATGTTACAAACTATGTATCAAAACTAATATACCCCCCTATGGGATAGGGTATAAAAAAAATTAATAAAGTAATCATTGTCCGAACATTTACAAAAGTAAACATATGAGAAGGCTACAATCCACTGTGCGGATCGTTGAATACCCTATCCCATCCTATCTGTAAAACTAAAATCCCCAAAAAGTGGACATGGCTAAAAACACGATGTGGATAAAATAAAGAAAATGACATGGTGACAACAAATTGTTCAGACTGCTTACAAAAAACTTTGACGGTTCTACAAAAGACAAGGTTTTCTCCTGCATATGTTATGGGGTAGTGTGTAAAAATGGTTTTTATATAAAAACGCCCCCAAAAAGTGGGCGTGGGTTGAAATAGTCTATAGACGAAATGTTCATATTTATACTACTAATGATTCTGCATCAAAAGTTTTTTCGAAAATTTTAAAATTTGACCGAAAAACGTTTTTTTATTAAAAACGCCCCCAAAAAGTGGGCGTGGCAAAAAACTTTATATGAACGAAATACAGATATTCAGATTGTCTAAATATGTTGTTCAGAAAGTTTTTGAAAATTCCATATGGTTTGGCCAAAAAATACGTTTTTCTAAAAAGGGGGCGTGACAGTGGGCGGATTTCAAAAATTTTTACACTTGTTCTGCTGGGAGCAACGAAGAGCACGTGTACCAAATTTCATCCTTCTAGCTCAAAATTTAAGGCCCAAAAACTGGTGACGTACGGACGGACGGACGGACAGACATGGCAAAATCGACTCAGCTATCGATTCTGAGTCGATCCATATACTTTGAGGTATATGTAGCTAAATTATTTCTCTATGTTACAAACTATGTATCAAAACTAATATACCCCTATGGGATAGGGTATAAAAATGGAAAAATGTTCAAAAAAAAAACTTAATACCTAAGACTTACGATTTTTTTTTCTCGTCCCTCGAAGTCCTGCCGGCAGCACGTGAAGAGACGCTGAAATAAAAAGCCAATTCGGCAGATTCGCGCACAAGTGTTTAGCACAGAATAGAATTCAAATCCCTAACCTTACTTACACACTAAAAGATTTAAGAATTCAAAAAAATTGCAAAGCTAAAAATAAACTAAATTACTGGCACAAATTTTCACAAATTTTAATTTCCAGGAACTGCCGCTTTCTAAGTTGCAGGCCGCTAGGGGCCGTCTTGGAAGTAGTTGGACTGCTTGAACACAGCGAGTCCCGAAGAGCACGTACTGATTCACTTGGGCGACTCACTTTCGTCGCATTAAAATTGTCTTTTTCACTTAGTCACTTTTTGGGTTTAAATATTCTGTCACTATTATATTCTGCTGGTTTCTTTTGGTGGTCGTTGGGAGTTTCTTGGCGTATTGTGAAGTTCGTTGGCTTGTCTTCCTGCTCCTGTTTGACCGTTAAACCGTTTGCAGCAACGGCTCGGTCGAACGGAACCAACGTCTATGCTTCCTCTTCAGCGTCCCAGAACTTTCTTTGGTGCAGAGACCCTGAAAGTGGTATCCACAAACAGAGTAAACTGACTCTAGTGTCTGACGAGTCTCTGCAGCGAAATTGATGTTAAAAATTGATTAATTCTAATATTCAAAGCTAAATGGAAATGCGATTTACCTCTGCAGCAGGTTGTATATATATATATATATATATATATATATATATATATGTGCACTGGGTCCCTTTCTCACCACTTATATTAGCCACAGATCTATTTGAAATTTGTTATTAGAATATTTGTATCTTCATAAATTTTTATTTCTAACCTACCCACTGAGTGAAATTATCACGCTCGTAAAATATGCGCTGGTTCAAATTCTAACCGTCGCGTCACTTTGAAAGTAATCGGATTTAACAACCGCTCGGTATAATCGTTGGTACGTTATGCCGGCTTTTAGTGTAATTTCTTTCTTGGTTTTCCCCTGCCTTTGTCTGGATAAATTTCCTTATTTGCCTTCCCTTTTTTTTTTTTTTTTAAACACTATCAGATCTGTGTCGTAGCGAGCTTAATACAAGCAGCATCTACAAGCAGAGATTTTCCACAGCATATAATATGCATCCACAGGCTCATCATTTAGTGCATTTGTTAGTGGGACATAACAGAACATAGAAGTTATTAAGTTTGACAACACTAACAAAGTCAGTAAACGATGAAATTACAATTTAGCTATATAACAATTTTACATACACTTATTATGACTCTAGCATACAATTTCGCAGAGTATTTTTATACCCTATCCCATAGGGGTATATTAGTTTTGATACTTAGTTTGTAACATAGAGCAATAATTTAGCTACATATTCCTCAAAGTATATGGATCGACTCAGAATAGCTAGCTGAGTCGAATTAGCCATGTCTGTCTGTCCGTCCGTCCGTGTGTCCGTCCGTCCGTCTGCCTGTTCGTCACCGATTTTTGGGCCTTAAATTTTGAGCTAGGATAATGAAATTTGGTAGATAGGATCCTTGGCCGAGTCACACAGAACAAGTGTAGAAATTTTTGAAATCAGCCCACTGCCACGCCCCCTTTTTAAGAAAACTTATTTATTGGCCAAACCGTAAGGAATTTCAAAAAAGTGTCTGGATAGCATATTTAGACAATCCTAATATCTATATTTTGTTCATACAAAGTATTTTGCCACGCCCACTTTTTGGGGGCGTTTTTAGTAAAAAACGCTTCTTGTCCAAATTTTAAAACTTTCGAAAAAAATTTTAATGCAAATACTTCCGAAATGGTAATATAAACATTTTGTTCATAGATCATTTTCACCTACGCCCACATTTTGGGGGCGTTTTCTTACAAAAACCATTTGTATACCCCATCCCAAGGCATTAGCAATAGAAATACGTTGTTTTTTGTCGAACCACACAAGATTTTGAGAAACTGTCTGAGCAATATATTGTGACAATGTCATTTTCTGTATTTCATCGCCATAAGGCCTATATTCTGAGGATATTAATTTTAAGGATGGGATGGGATAGGGTATTCAACGATCCGCACAGCGGATTGTAGCCTCTCATATGTTTATACCCTATCCCATAGGGGGGTATATTAGTTTTGATACTTAGTTTGTAACATAGAGAAATAATTTTGCTACATATACCTCAAAGTATATGGATCGACTCAGAATCGCTAGCTGAGTCGAATTAGCCATGTCTGTCTGTCCGTCCGTCCGTCCGTCCGTCCGTCTGTCTGTTCGTCACCGATTTTTGGGCCTTAAATTTTAAGCTAGGATAATGAAATTTGGTAGATAGGATCCTTGGCCGAGTCACACAGAACAAGTGTAGAAATTTTTGAAATCAGCCCACTGCCACGCCCCCTTTTTAAGAAAACTTATTTATTGGCCAAACCGTAAGGAATTTCAAAAAAGTGTCTGGATAGCATATTTAGACAATCCTAATATCTATATTTTGTTCATACAAAGTATTTTGCCACGCCCACTTTTTGGGGGCGTTTTAAGTAAAAAACGTTTTTTGTCCAAATTTTAAAACTTTCGAAAAAAATTTTGAAACAAATGCTTCCGCAATGGTAATATAAACATTTTGTATATATATCATTTTCACCTACGCCCACATTTTGGGGGCGTTTTCTTACAAAAACCATTTGTATACCCCATCCCAAGGCATTAGCAATAGAAAACCGTTGTTTTTTGTCGAACCACAAAAGATTTTGAGAAACTGTCTGAGCAATATATTGTGACAATGTCATTTTCTGTATTTCATCGCCATAAGGCCTATATTTTGAGTATATTAATTTAAAGGATGGGATGGGATAGGGTATTCAACGATCCGCATAGCGGATTGTAGCCTCTCATATGTTTTAAACTACATTTACTAACATGTAGTTCAACTACATCATTATTATACCCTATCCCATAGGGGTATATTAGTTTTGATACTTAGTTTGTAACATAGAGAAATAATTTTGCTACATATACCTCAAAGTATATGGATCGACTCAGAATCGCTAGCTGAGTCGATTAAGCCATGTCTGTCTGTCCGTCCGTCCGTCCGTCCGTCCGTCTGTACGTCACCGATTTTTAGGCCTTAAATTTTGAGCTAGGATAATGAAATTTGGTATATAGGATCCTCGTCTCTGCCTACAGAACAAGTGTAAACATTTTTGAAGTCCGCCCACTGCCACGCCCCTTTTAAGATAAACTCAGTTTTTGACCAAACCGTAAGGAATTTTAAAAAAGTTTCTGAACAACATATTTAGACAATATTAATATCTATATTTCGTCCATATAAAGTTTTTTGCCACGCCCACTTTTTGGGGGCGTTTTCAATTAAAAACTGTTTTCGGTAAAATTTTAAATTTTTCGAAAAAAATTTTGATGCAGAATCATTAACATTATTAATATGAACATTTCGTCTTTATACCATTTTAACCCACGCCCACTTTTTGGGGGCGTTTTTATATAAAAACCATTTTTATACACTACCATAAATATTATTGTATCTTTTTTTCAATTGATAAATACAAATTGAATTTTTGCAATAAACATATGAGAAGGCTACAATCCGCTGTGCGGATCGTTGAATACCCTATCCCATCCTATCCATAAAACTAAAATCCCCAAAAAAGGGGACATGGCTAAAAACACGATGTGGATAAATAGAAAAAATGATATAGTGACAACAAATTCTTCAGACTGCTTACAAAACACTTTAACGGTTCTACATAAGACAAGGTTTTCTCTTGCATATGTTATGGGGTAGTGTATAAAAATGGTTTTTATATAAAAACGCCCCCAAAAAGTGGGCGTGGGTTAAAATGGTATAAAGACGAAATGTTCATATTAATAATGTTAATGATTCTGCATCAAAATATTTTTCGAAAAATTTAAAATTTGACCGAAAACAGTTTTTTATTGAAAACGCCCCCAAAAAGTGGGCGTGGCAAAAAACTTTATATGGCCGAAATATAGATATTATTATTGTCTAAATATGTTGTTCAGAAACTTTTTTAAAATTCCTTACGGTTTGGTCAAAAACTGAGTTTTTCTTAAAAGGGGGCGTGGCAGTGGGCGGATTTCAAAAATTTTTACACTTGTTCTGTAGGCAGAGACGAGAATCCTATATACCAAATTTCATTATCCTAGCTCAAAATTTAAGGCCTAAAAATCGGTGACGTACAGACGGACGGACGGACGGACGGACGGACGGACGGACGGACGGACGGACGGACGGACAGACAGACATGGCTTAATCGACTCCACTAGCGATTCTGAGTCGATCCATATACTTTGAGGTATATGTAGCAAAATTATTTCTCTATGTTACAAACTAAGTATCAAAACTAATATACCCCCCTATGGGATAGGGTATAAACATATGAGAGGCTACAATCCGCTATGCGGATCATTGAATACCCTATCCCATCCCATCCTTTAAATTAATATCCTCAAAATATAGGCCTTATTTCGATGAAATACAGAAAATGACATTGTCACAATATATTGCTCAGACAGTTTCTCAAAATCTTGTGTGGTTCGACAAAAAACAACGTATTTCTATTGCTAATGCCTTGGGATGGGGTATACAAATGGTTTTTGTAAGAAAACACCCCCAAAATGTGGGCGTAGGAGAAAATGATCTATGGACAAAATGTTTATATTACCATTGCGAAAGTATCTGCATCAAAATTTTTTTCGAAAATTTTAAAATTTGGACAAAAAGCGTTTTTTACTAAAAACGCCCCCAAAAAGTGGGCGTGGCAAAAAACTTTGTATGAACGAAATATAGATATTAGGATTGTCTAAATATGCTACTAAGACACTTTTTTGAAATTCCTTACGGTTTGGCCAAAAAATAAATTTTCCTTAAAAGGGGGCGTGGCAGTGGGCGGATTTCAAAATTTTTTACACTTGTTCTGATGGCACGGACGAGGATATTATATACCAAATTTCATTATCCTAGCTCAAATTTTAAGGCCCAAAAACCGGTGACGAACAGACAGACGGACGGACGGACGGACGGACGGACGGACAGACAGACATGGCTAATTCGACTCAGCTAGCGATTCTGAGTCGATCCATATACTTTGAGGTATATGTAGCAAAATTATTTCTCTATGTTACAAACTAAGTATCAAAACTAATATACCCCCCTATGGGATAGGGTATAAACATATGAGAGGCTACAATCCGCTGTGCGGATCGTTGGATACCCTATCCCATCACATCGTTATTATAAATATCCTCAAAATATAGGCCTTATGGCGATGAAATACAGAAAATGACATTGTCACAATATATTGCTCAGACAGTTTATCAAAATCTTTTGTGGTTCGCCAAAAAAACAACGTATTTCTACTGCTAATGCCTTGGGATTGGGTATACAAATGGTTTTTGTAAGAAAACGCCCCCAAAATGTGGGCGTAGGTGAAAATGATCTATGGACCAAATATTTATATTACCATTGCGGAAGTATTTGCATCAAAAATTTTTTCGAAAGTTTTAAAACTTGGACAAAAAGCGTTTTTTACTAAAAACGCCCCCAAAAAGTGGGCGTGGCAAAAAACTTTGTATGAACGAAATATAGATATTAGGGTTGTCTAAATATCCTGCTCAGACACTTTTTTGAAATTCCTTACGGTTTGGCCAAAAAATAAGTTTTTCTAAAAAGGGGGCGTGGCAGTGGGCGGATTTCAAAAATTTTTACACTTGTTCTGGTGGCACGGACGAGGATCCTATATACCAAATTTCATTATCCTAGCTCAAAATTTAAGGCCCAAAACTCGGTGACGAACAGACAGACGGACGGACGGACGGACGGACGGACGGACGGACAGACAGACATGGCTAATTCGACTCAGCTAGCGATTCTGAGTCGATCCATATACTTTGAGGTATATGTAGCAAAATTATTTCTCTATGTTACAAACTATGTATCAAAACTAATATACCCCTATGGGATAGGGTATAAAAATTGCATAAACACTGGAAAACACGTCTACTCGCTATGACACTATGTATTCTATTATATTTAGCGTTATCAAAATTCAACTTCTATCATTTTCCTTTTCTAATTTTTTGTACCCTATCCCATAGGGGTATATTAGTTTTGATACTTAGTTTGTAACATAGAGAAATAATTTTGCTACATATACCTCAAAGTATATGGATCGACTCAGAATCGCTAGCTGAGTCGATTAAGCCATGTCTGTCTGTCCGTCCGTCCGTCCGTCCGTCCGTCTGTACGTCACCGATTTTTAGGCCTTAAATTTTGAGCTAGGATAATGAAATTTGGTTTATAGGATTCTCGTCTCTGCCTACAGAACAAGTGTAAAAATTTTTGAAATCCGCCCACTGCCACGCCCCCTTTTAAGAAAAACTCAGTTTTTGACCAAACCGTAAGGAACTTTAAAAAAGTTTCTGAACAACATATTTAGACAATATTAATATCTATATTTCGTCCATATAAAGTTTTTTGCCACGCCCACTTTTTGGGGGCGTTTTTATATAAAAACCATTTTTATACACTACCCCATAACATATGCAGGAGAAAACCTTGTCTTTTGTAGAACCGTAAAATTGTTTTGTAAGCAGTCTGAAGAATTTGTTGTAACTATATCATTTTTTCTATTTTATCCACATCGTGTTTTTAGCCATGCCCCCTTTTTTGGGGATTTTAGTTTTATGGATAGGATGGGATAGGGTATTCAACGATCCGCACAGCGGATTGTAGCCTTCTCATATGTTTGTTTCTGTTTTTATTGTATTTTGTTTATTTATTTATCTTTTTAGTTTTGAATTCGGTCAGTGCATTGTGTCGAATTAGTGTTTAACACTCTTAATTAAAACATTTAATAGCTGTATTTATTTAACTAAATTCAATATTTCATGTGAAAAAAAAATTAAAATTGTCATATTCTCGTGGTAAGCGGTATTTTCGTTGAATCATCTCTTGTGTTGTGCTCTCCCTAGTTTCACAGTTATTTTGCGTGTTAAATTTTGTTTTAAAATTTTGACTTCTTCCATAGTATTAATATTACCAGAAAAAAATAACACAAATTAACAGCAACCGTATTAGCCCAAGTGGTAAGACGGCCAGCAACATTGACGAGAACATTCTTGAAAGTCGTGGGTTCAAATCACGGCAAGATCTCTTTTTATACCCTATCCCATAGGGGGGTATATTAGTTTTGATACATAGTTTGTAACATAGAGAAATAATTTTGCTACATATACCTCAAAGTATATGGATCGACTCAGAATCGCTAGCTGAGTCGAATTAGCCATGTCTGTCTGTCCGTCCGTCCGTCCGTCCGTCCGTCCGTCTGTCTGTTCGTCACCGATTTTTGGGCCTTAAATTTTGAGCTAGGATAATGAAATTTGGTATATAGGATCCTCGTCCGTGCTACCAGAACAAGTGTAAAAATTTTTGAAATCCGCCCACTGCCACGCCCCCTTTTTAGAAAAACTTATTTTTTGGCCAAACCGTAAGGAATTTCAAAAAAGTGTCTGAGCAGGATATTTAGACAACCCTAATATCTATATTTTCGTTCATACAAAGTTTTTTGCCACGCCCACTTTTTGGGGGCGTTTTTAGTAAAAAACGCTTTTTGTCCAAGTTTTAAAAACTTTCGAAAAAATTTTTTGATGCAAATACTTCCGCAATGGTAATATTAAATATTTGGTCAATAGATCATTTTCACCTACGCCCACATTTTGGGGGCGTTTTTCTTACAAAAACCATTTGTATACCCAATCCCAAGGCATTAGCAGTAGAAATTACGTTGTTTTTTTGGCGAACCACAAAAGATTTTGATAACTGTCTGAGCAATATTTTGTGACAATGTCATTTTTCTGTATTTCATCGCCATAAGGCCTATATTTTGAGGATATTTTATAATAACGATGTGATGGGATAGGGTATCCAACGATCCGCACCAGCGGATTGTAGCCTCTCATATGTTTTTTATACCCTATCCCATAGGGGGGTATATTAGTTTTTGATACTTAGTTTGTAACATAGAGAAATAATTTTGCTACATATACCTCAAAGTAGATGGGATCGACTCAGAATCGCTAGCTGAGTCGAATTAGCCATGTCTGTCTGTCCGTCCGTCCGTCCGTCCGTCTGTCTGTTCGTCACCGATTTTTGGGCCTTAAATTTTGAGCTAGGATAATGAAATTTGGTATATAGGATCCTCGTCCGTGCCACCAAAACAAGTGTAAAAATTTTTGAAATCCGCCCACTGCCACGCCCCCTTTTTAGGAAAATGTATTTTTTGGCCAAACCGTAAAGAATTTCAAAAAAGTGTCTGAGCAACATATTTAGACAATCCTAATATCTATATTTCTTTCATACAAAGTTTTTTGCCACGCCCACTTTTTGGGGGCGTTTTTAGTAAAAAACGTTTTTTGTCAAAATTTTAAAACTTTCGAAAAAATTGTTGATGCAAATACTTCCGCAATGGTAATATAAACATTTTGTCCATAGATCATTTTTACCTACGCCCACATTTTGGGGTCGTTTTCTTACAAAAACCATTTGTATACCCCATCCCAAGGCATTAGCAATAGAAATACGTTGTTTTTGTCGAACCACAAAAGATTTTGAGAATCTGTCTGAGCAATATATTGTGACAATGTCATTTTCTGTTTTTCATCGCCATAAGGCCTATATTTTGAGGATATTAATTTAAAGGATGGGATGGGATAGGGTATTCAACGATCCGCATAGCGGATTGTAGCCTCTCATATGTTTATACCCTATCCCATAGGGGGGTATATTAGTTTTGATACATAGTTTGTAACATAGAGAAATAATTTTGCTACATATACCTCAAAGTATATGGATCGACTCAGAATTGCTAGCTGAGTCGAATTAGCCATGTCTGTCCGTCCGTCCGTCCGTCCGTCCGTCCGTCCGTCCGTCCGTCCGTGTGTCCGTCCGTCCGTCTGTCTGTTCGTCACCGATTTTTCGGACTTAAATTTTGAGCTATGATAATGAAATTTGGTAAATAGGATCCTTGTCCGAGTCGACCAGAACAAGTGTAAACATTTTGAAATCCGCCCACTGCCACGCCCCCCTTTTTAGAAAAACGTAATTTTTGGCAAAACCGTAAAGAATTTTAAAAAAGTGTCTGAACAGCATATTTACAGAATCGTAATATCTATATTTCGTTCATATAAAGTTTTTTGCCACGCCCAACTTTTTGGGGGCGTTTTCAATAAAAAACTGTTTTCTCGGTCAAATTTTAAATTTTTCGAAAAAATTTTTGATGCAGAATCATTAACATTATTAATATAAACATTTCGTCTTTATACCATTTTAACCCACGCCCACTTTTTGGGGGCGTTTTTATATAAAAACCATTTTTATACACTACCCCATAACATATACTGGAGAAAACCTTATCTTTTGTAGAACCGTAAAAGTGTTTTGTAAGCAGCCTGAAGAATTTGTTGTCACTATATCATTTTTTTTATTATATCCACATCGTGTTTTTAGCCATGCCCACTTTTTTGGGGATTCTAGTTTTATGGATAGGATGGGATAGGGTATTCAACGATCCGCACAGCGGATTGTAGCCTTCCTCATATGTTTTTTATTATATACCCTACTCATACGACTAATGGCCTCATGCATACCATAGTTTCTGTTTATGATTAGGTATATGTAATATATTTAATCTACGCAGGTTGTAGGAACCCTCACCGGGTATTAAAACCAATGGCACTTAAAAGATCAGGAGCATCAATTTGTCCTGATAATAATTGGTGTAAGAAAACCATGTCATTGTTAAGTCTACGTTGAGACAAAGGCAATAGTTGCAGCAGTTTAATTCTGCACCTATACGGAGGCAAATTGTGCAGATCATCCCATGGAAGTCCTCTCAAAGCAAATCTTATGAATTTACGTTGGACTGATTCAATTCTATTCGAATGAACTACATAGAAGGGTGTCCAAACTTGTGAGGCATACTCCAAGTGAGGGCGAACTAGACAATTATAGAGTGAAAGAGTGACATATGGGTCAGTAAACTCTTTTGACCACCTTCTTATAAATCCTAACATGGAGTTGGATTTATTGACGATAACGTTAATGTGTTTATTAAACTCCATTTTGGGATCAAAATAAACACCAAGATCTTTAAAACTGTCTACACGACAGAGAGTGTGCCCGGACAGAGTATATTTAAAATTACATGGAGCGCGTTTTCGTGAAAATGACATATGCTGGCACTTTGTAGGGTTCAGATTCAAACCGTTTTTAAGACACCATATGGTAAAACTATTTAAATCAGTTTGTAGTGAAAGCGAATCGTTTAAATCTCCTACACATTTGAAAATTTTCATATCATCAACATATATCAATATTTTGCTATCTCGAATACAGGCTTTTACATCGTTAATTGCAAGTATAAATAAAATTGGTCCCAAATGACTTCCTTGAGGTACTCCAGATTGAGCAACAAAAGGGTTGGACTTGGAACCTCTAAATTTTACTTGGTATGTTCTCAATGAGAGATATGATTTAACCCAATTTATGAAACCTGGAGGGAATCCATACGCCTTAAGTTTAAAAATTATGGTGTGATGTGATAACTGATGTGATAACTGGTCAAATGCTTTGGAGAAGTCAGTGTATATACAATCGACTTCTTTTTTATTTTCTAAACTATTGGAACAATGATGCATAAAAGTCAATAGATTTGTTACAGTGGATCGATGTTTAACAAAGCCATGCTGTTCTTCACAGATAATGTTTCGACACAGGAATACTAATTTATCACAAATAATATGTTCAAATAACTTAGGAATGCAAGATAGTTTAGAGATAGGTCTATAATTAGAGATATCTCCTCGCTCGCCTTTTTTAAAAACAGGTGTTATAAATGTAGGATTTATCAGAAACAACACTTTCTTCAAATAATGAATTCAGTATGGGTTTTTATTTTAATAAATATAAGTAAATGATATGATAGAAATTAGTTATAAAATTGGATGAAACAGCTGAAACAACTTAACTGCTTGACGGCTTGAGTAAGAAGGAAGCTAATGATTTACATTAAGTCGAAAGTTAACATTCAAAGCGGTAAATTCGAAACATAAAAGTAATATAATATAAACAAAGTGCATGCGATAGTGTTTGTAAATATGCAGAATAGTGCTGTATGATCGAAATAAAACGTTGGTGAATATATAGTGATGAGACTACATCCCGGCCATCCTGTACTTCATCCGCCTCGGATGATTTATTTTCAGTAATGATCTCATCTTCGCTTTGGTCTTCATTCTGCCATGGTTTCATATAGTCACAGCTTGTTGTTGTTCGATTAGGACCTTCGTGCGGCGATGCTTTCCTCACAGTATAACGTCCAGATCTGCTCTTCGAAACGACTTCGTATGGACCTAAAAAATCAGAAAAAAGTTTACTACCAGCTGCAAATTGTGTTCTTTTAATTGCAAGTTAGATCGCCAATCCTATATTCATGAGCAGCCTTTCGTTTTCGATTGAATGTTTTTTTGATTTTCCAATTGAATTTTTTGTATTTCTTGACGAGCTCAAGGCGAATAGATTTCCCTTTCATCTTCGTGTTGTTTTAAACAGTTCCTGTTTCACCAAATCAAAAATTTCGATATCATCCTTCTTCTTCATTGAAACACCAAATAACACTTCATATGGCGTACGATTGATTGACCTTTGCAGGGTGCTATTTAAAACGATCTGAACTCTAGAAACAAATTTATACCATTTTTCGGGCGACTGTTGAGATAATCTTTTCAGGACTTCTATGACGACTCTATTCGAACGCTCTGCCTGGCCATTTCCTCTTGGAACTCCTGCTGTTATCAATACGTGTTCGATGTTCTCGTTTAAGCAATACTCCTCGAAAACGTTAGATACGAATGCACTTCCTCTGTCCGTTACCATTCGTCTTGGGTTTCCAAAATGCTGCTGTTGTTCTTGAATAGTTTCTTCTGCTGTGACCGTTTTTGTTGGATAAAGCCAAATATATTTAGAAAATCCATCAGTTATAGTAAGGACATATTTGTAAAGTTTGTTAGTTTAAGTCCATTGGACCGATATGATCTAAGTGATACGTATCGAATGGTTTATCTCCCCTTTTCTATCTGCTGGATAAAACCTTCCTGCGTGCCAGCTTTCTTATTTGCTAGAATACATTTCACGCAGTTTGATAAACAACGTTCGATTTTTTCTTTAAGTTTCGGTATATAAAATTCGCGAGAAATCAAATGACTTGTCTTTGCTACACCTAAAATGTCCTTCATCATGTTTCATTTTAATTATCTCATGTTCCATCCTACGAGGTACAACTAAAAGCATAAAGCCATCGACGTCTTTAAACAGCAATTCGCCCCTCATTATGAAATTCTCGTAAGGTTTTTCCTTTAATATTTCCTTAATTGATGATATGAATTCATCTTCTAGTTGCGCCTTTCTAATCCTTGCCAGGATTTCCTGCTGAAAATTGTATATTAAAGGAGAACGACTCAAGGCGTCAACGTGAGCCATCTTGCTCCCTGGGCGATGCTCTACATCGTAATCGTAGTCCTGCATATATAAAATCCACCGCCGTACTGCATTTGGTAGTTCCAGCTTGTTAATGGTTTGACGAAACGCTACGCAGTCTGTAACCACCTTGAATTTTATACCCATTAGATATACCCTGAACTTCTCGAAAGCTTGAAAAACAGCGAAAACTTCTAAAACGTAGCTATGCCACCGTTCTTCTACTGTACTGTTTTTACGACTATAGTAATGAATAGGATGAAGTTGATTGTCACAGCCTCTTTGAAAAAGAATTGCAGCTATACCAAGCTGACTGGCATCTGTGTGCAGTTCAGTATCGGCACCTTGACAATAAATATGAAGAACTGGATTGTTTGTAAGCACATGCTTTAATGTGTTTATTGACTTTCGATGGACGTCGGAAATAATAAATTTTGATCCTTTCTTTGTAAGATCCGTTAAGGGCTTGGCTATGATTGAATATGAGTTAATATATCTCCTAAAAAAACCCGTGAGCCCTAAAAATTCTTGTAATTTCTTAAGATTCTTAGGCTCTGGAAATTTCGCGACTGCACGAATTTTTTCTGTTGATGGTCTTATCCTACTATTATCGACAACATGTCCGAGAAATGTAACATTTGTTTGGAAAAAGCTGCATTTTATCCAATTGAAAATCAATCCATGCACTGCTGCTCTTTCTAAGACTACATTTAACTTCTCCAAATTTGTTGAAATATTTTCTGAGCATAAAATCAAATCGTCTAGGTACATAGAAACAATTTTTCGACTTACCAAGTCTCTGAATACAGTGTGTATAAATCGAACAAATACTGCAGGCGAGTTCGATAGCCCAAAAGGAACTCGATTAAACTCAAACAATCCTTCACTTGTTGTAAACGCCGTGAGCTTCCGACAGCTTTCTTCGATTGGGACGTGGAAATAGGCGTTCTTCAGGTCCAATGTTGTAAATATTTTCCCCCCTTGCAGATTATCCAAAACGCTCTCAATTGTAGGTAGAGGAAAACGATCCTTCACTGTATTTGCATTTAATAGCCTATAGTCAATACAAACTCGCGGTGAACCATCCTTCTTCTTGACTACAACCACTTGGCTAGCATATGGAGAAAACGATGGGCGTATTATATCCGCTTTCAGCCATGATTCTACCTGTTGCTTAACAATCTCTTTTTCATTGATTGGAAGTCGTCGGGCAGGAAAATGAAAAGGAACTTCATTAGTCAATGTTAGTGACATACTTATAGGACAGCTACTTACGTTTTTTGGCTTGTAGTTTTTTATTATGTTTTCCACCTTAGATACCAACGTTACTGGTGCATTAACTTCAGTGCTGTCTTCAACCCGTATATTCATGATGCTACGTTCCTCATTGTCTTGACTAAGCATTTCGTTTGCATAGCTAAATATCGGCTTCCCGTGATTGAAAATCACCCTTGCTTTTGATATAATGTCATTTCCTATGATTACATCATATTCAATTGCATCATTGGGAACAACGTTGATCTCGGTTCGTATTTTAAAATCATCAATTATTAATGTGGCGCTAAAAACACCCACAGTACAACATGCAGCAGAGGCTAAGCCTATCAATCGTATATTTCGATTGCGCATCTTAGTTAGTCCTCTCAGCGAATTGAAACATTTTTCCCGAACAAGTGATAGTTCCGCTCCAGTATCAATCAATGCATAGATAGGAGTGTCATTAATAAAAACTTGTTTAGAATTTAACACCGAAATAGTATTTGTTTTAGCTTCAGCTGCGTTTACACAGTTTTTTGACATATGACCCAATCCATTGCACTTAAAGCACTTTGTGTCAGACTTGCAATCACGCCGTTGATGTTCGGAAGAACCGCAATTAAAACAACGCATCCCATCGCGAGATGTCTTTCCATTACCACTGTACTGTCCGCTATATTTGCTTGTGTACCGACTGCCACCACTACCACCACTACCACCAGCTCGAATGTTACCACCGATATTAATACCCGTTCTTGACCTCAATCGCAGGAAAATTTCGTATTTTTCCCTCAATTCCGATAGATTTTTTGCACCGTATAAAATTAATTTATGCTGTTCGTTGCCAGAAACACCGTTTATAATGTAATGAATTAATGAATTGTCATCTACGTCCGCAAGCTGAGCAATTTCTTTCATCTTATAAACGTATTCACGGAAATTTTCTTCGCGTCTCATACTACGATTTTGCAACTGAGAATAAATGTCCGCTTTACAAAGAGTTTTTTGAAATTCGTCACGTAAGATCAGCTTAAATTCCTCATATGTACGACACGAGCACGTTTTCATAAAACATTTCGCCGATCCAATCAGCAGCTTCCGCGCGAATAACAATTTTTCTAAGTTAGACCAGCTGAGCAACGATGTAACTTCATCGAACTCAGACAGCCACGAATTTACCGAAAGTCCGTCGTTGCCACTGAATTTAGAAACTAGATTCTCTATATCTCTCAAAGAAAAATGAATTAGAGGTTCTGCACACTCTGTTGCAATCCCATTTTTATTCTCTTTTTGCGCTAGGTTTCTTATGTGCCCACTACCAGAAGGTTGTCTGGTACTTTTATCTTCCCCTGCTTCATCGAAGGAATTATCAGCTGTATCATAACTGACTGCATTATTTTCAGCGTTCTCCTGCTCTCCAAGCAGCTCTAACCTGCTCCGCTCCTCTGTCAACCTCGCTACCAACGTAACCTTTAGTCCAGTAGTATCCATATTTAGTCTCGCCAACTCTGCTCTCAATTGATCCACTGTTAGGCTTTCCATCGTAACCACGCAAGACAAAAATGTTTAAAATGTTTGGTTGAGCCCCCAAATGTGTAGGATTTATCAGAAACAACACTTTCTTCAAATAATGAATTCAGTATGGGTTTTTATTTTAATAAATATAAGTAAATGATATGATAGAAATTAGTTATAAAATTGGATGAAACAGCTGAAACAACTTAACTGCTTGACGGCTTGAGTAAGAAGGAAGCTAATGATTTACATTTAAGTCGAAAGTTAACATTCAAAGCGGTAATTCGAAACATAAAAGTAATATAATATAACAAAGTGCATGCGATAGTGTTTGTAAATATGCAGAATAGTGCTGTATGATCGAATAAAACGTTGGTGAATATATAGTGATGGGACTACATAAATGCACTTTTCCATTGGGTTGGGAATACTCCTGTGGCAAGGGAGCTTTCAAACATATACTTAAGGTATGGCAAAAGAGCATCTTTGCATTGCTTTACGACTATTGGTGGGATTCCATCGGGCCCTGCAGAATAATCATTCTTTAATGAAGATATATATTTAAGTAGTGTCTCATCGTCAAATGTAACATTGCTGTAACTAACTTGAGGACAGTCATTGAGATAACTGAAATAATCCTCGTCTAAGACTGGAGGGGTATCAATAAATGATTTACTGAAGCTCTCTGCGAATAAGTTTGACTCAATTAGAGAGCTCGATGTTTTTGAATTATTGGAAGAGAAGTTGGCTGGGTATCCATCCGTTTTTCTCTTCAAATTGACAAATCCCCAAAAGCGTTTTGGGTCACTTTTAAGAGCGTTCTCCATATTGACTATATAGCCATTATATAAACTACTAGACATCGCAGAGAATTCATTAAAGTAATTCAAGTACTTATCATAGTCGTATTGATTCTGGCTTTTAACAAAATTATTCCAGGCCCGGTTTCGTCTGTTTCGAAGAGATTTAAGCTCTTTCGTGTACCATGGGTGCTGGACTTGGGCATTTTTAGAATGCCTGACTGGGATAGTTTTATCCATGCAATCTTTTATTATAAAATAGAAATTTTTAACAGCTTCTTCTAAATTGGAGAAGCCGTCAATCTTCATATTAGAAATAATTTCTTCAGAAAGCCTCTGAAAGTTTGCTTTCCGAAAGTCAAAAGAGTAAGAACGATCGTACTAGTCAGCGTTTTCGTACAGATGTCCGCCTATGCCAATGAAAATATCTAGTGGAGGATGATTTTTATCTATGTTAGTAATGCTGGTACTAGATTCTAATACTGCAGTACTAACAGAGTCAGAAGAAAAAACTAAATCGAGAATTCGATTATTATGATTTTTTATACAGCTTATTTGCTGGTATAAAATGAGGTTCTCCCTCTGAAGGCACCCATTCAATGTGTGGTAAGTTGAAATCGCCCAGCAACAAAATAGTACTGTCACAACAAGATAAGTCAAAGATGTATTGTAAAGCCTACGATAGCTCAGAATACAGAATGCATAGACGATATGAAGGAATGTACGCATTTGCAACATAAAGATATTTATTTCCGATTATTATCTTAACACAGATTATTTCAATGTTAAGAGGGAATGGAAATACTATTTTCTCAGAGGTAAGATGACTGCGAACTGCAGTAAGAACACCTCTACCAAGCGCTTTTAGGTCATTTATATGGCGGTCACTCCTATATACTGAGAACTCATGATTAAAGAGTTCCGAGTCAAGTATACTGGCGTTAAGCCACGTTTCTGTCAAGGAGAATATATCATGAGAAAAGGCTTGGGAATTAAGAAAAAATGTTTTAGTTTTTGTTCGGAGCCCTCTTACATTTTGGTAGTAGAGGGACAGTCGGTAGAGTTTTTTGATGCTGAGTTAACTCCGCGTTTAGCTCTACGTGGCCTAAACTCATTGACAATAGTGTTTAAAGGCCATGAGTCAGTGTCGCATACTTTATCAAATACATTTGGAGGTACTACTATTTTAAACGAGGAAACGAAACTATCCTGTTTACTAATTTTTGTACATTTAATAGAAGTACCTGTAGGGACTAGATTTTTTTAAAATAAGTGATTAATCACGTCTTCAGAGGAAGTGCTTGGTGTCAGGCGTGATATAAAGATCGATTTAGGTTTAGGTATCGATTCAATTGATGAAGCAGATGCAGTCACTGTTGGAACTACACTAGATGATGGGGCAGTAGGAGAAGTATTGGTTGTAGGCGACCCAACTGACAGATTTGGAACCAAATTATTTTTGATTTGATCCTGACTTCTGAGATTAGAGCGTTTAGCTTTCGGATGAGCCGTTGATGAGTTGGTGTCACGCTTACGCTTTCCTTTGATGGTGACAACTTTATCACTGGCTGCATGGGACGCGACAGATTGTACGGACCGAGCTTCTTCTTTGGAAGTGTTATGGTCAAATGTTTGCAAAGGCTCTGTAGACGTGGAAGCGTCGACGGTCAGACATGGGTCTGAAAATGCAGACACTGTGGATACTGCATGATTAAAATTGTCTAACAAGTCCTTAAAGCCTTTCGACAGCTTAACA
This sequence comes from Rhingia campestris, assembly GCA_932526625.1. Lineage (NCBI taxonomy): Eukaryota > Metazoa > Arthropoda > Insecta > Diptera > Syrphidae > Rhingia > Rhingia campestris. The sequence continues at coordinate 67,369,226 of OW052183.1, forward strand.
ATGTCAGCTTTCAAAGCCGACATCTTAAAAGCAAGACTTGATATGGATAACTTACGGCACGCAATGCAGTACCAGAAAGCGCCTTCAGTTGCGTTTATTTTATCCATAAATGCGTTAGTAGATCCAACCCATTTCGCATGAAACATTTTTCCACATGGTCCATAACAGGCAAAAATAGCGTTATTGGAATTTTTTGTTTCAACGCATTTTTGAGCCCCACAATCCATTTTTATACCCTATCCCATAGGGGTATATTAGTTTTGATACTTAGTTTGTAACATAGAGAAATAATTTTGCTACATATACCTCAAAGTATATGGATAGACTCAGAATCGCTAGCTGAGTCGAATTAGCCATGTCTGTCTGTCCGTCCGTCCGTCCGTCTGTCTGTTCGTCACCGATTTTTGGGCCTTAAATTTTGAGCTAGGATAATGAAATTTGGTATATAGGATCCTCGTCCGTGCCACCAGAACAAGTGTAAAAATTTTTGAAATCCGCCCACTGCCACGCCCCCTTTTTAGGAAAATGTATTTTTTGGCCAAACCGTAAGGAATTTCAAAAAAGTGTCTGAGCAACATATTTAGACAATCCTAATATCTATATTTCTTTCATACAAAGTTTTTTGCCACGCCCACTTTTTGGGGGCGTTTTTAGTAAAAAAACGTTTTTTGTCAAAATTTTAAAACTTTCGAAAAAATTGTTGATGCAAATACTTCCGCAATGGTAATATAAACATTTTGTCCATAGATCATTTTTACCTACGCCCACATTTTGGGGTCGTTTTCTTACAAAAAACCATTTGTATACCCCATCCCAAGGCATTAGCAATAGAAATACGTTGTTTTTGTCGAACCACAAAAGATTTTGAGAAACTGTCTGAGCAATATATTGTGACAATGTCATTTTATGTTTTTCATAGCCATAAGGCCTATATTTTGAGGATATTAATTTAAAGGATGGGATGGGATAGGGTATTCAACGATCCGCATAGCGGATTGTAGCCTCTCATATGTTTTTACATTCGTTTGTGTGTAGTCATGTTGAGTCAAGTCAGTAGGTTTATTTGATCTTACATACTAAAATTATACTATTGTTCTTATCCTAGTATTGCACATCCCTATTTATCTCTCTTCGTGTACTTTCGTATTCTAATCTTTTCTACTTTATATGTCGATCTACCTTACCATTTCTTGTAAGCTTAGCACCTACAACAACCTATATAAACACTTAGTACCAAAATTGACATAGGAACATACAGATAATGACATTTAAGGAAAACGTCAAAACAATTTTTATTCTGTGGGACGAGTATGGCACGCGAGGACAAGGTAATTATTTCTGGATTATTTTAAATTGTTATTTGTTAGTAATTCTTTTTATTTATTACATTTAGGAAGGACGATCACATTGTATCTATGATGGGGGGAAAGTGTTTTGGCTGCTGGGATATACACCACGGATGGCGATTACCAATATCCCACCCCGGCTAACACTTTGTTTACGTTTTGGGATAGGTAAGTACACACACATGGCTATGACAAAATTTTTAATTGGTTTCTTTTTAGGTATTTTGGAAATGGAAAAGGGGATGGGATCTTGTGGTGGTGCTTTAAAATGAAGGGTTGTTTTGTTTCCTTGGAGGATAACAACCTTTCATACCAGGGTGGATTTTACCTGGCCACGCAACAGGCTCGACGACGGTCGCGGAATGGTCGTGACGCTACCGGCCTCGTAAAAAAAAGTGGCCAAGGTGTATTATAATTTGATGAGCCGTTTCACCCTACTTTACACATCAAAATGTACACCACTTTTGTAGCAGGTCATCGTGTGTGGATGTAGCGGGTCCGACCCTGTATCTTTCGAATCGTGTGGCAAGGGCCCACGGCCTAAAATCAAGCCGGGCATCATTAAATTGGCTGCTGGATGATTTTGGTTTGTGTAACATAACCTTGAATGTTTTTGAGTGAGTTTTTATACCCTATCCCATAGGGGGGTATATTAGTTTTGATACTTAGTTTGTAACATAGAGAAATAATTTTGCTACATATACCTCAAAGTATATGGATCGACTCAGAATCGCAAGCTGAGTCGAATTAGCCATGTCTGTCTGTCCGTCCGTCCGTCCGTCCGTCCGTCCGTCTGTCTGTTCGTCAGCGGTTTTTGGGCCTTAAATTTTGAGCTAGGATAATGAAATTTGGTATATAGGATCCTCGTCCGTGCCACCAGAACAAGTGTAAAAATTTTTGAAATCCGCCCACTGCCACGCCCCCTTTTTAGGAAAACTTATTTTTTGGCCAAACCGTAAGGAATTTTAAAAAAGTGTCTGAGTAGCATATTTAGACAATCCTAATATCTATATTTCGTTGATACGAAGTTTTTTGCCACGCCCACTTTTTGGGGGCGTTTTTAGTAAAAAACGCTTTTTGTCCAAATTTTAAAACTTTCGAAAAAAATTCTGATGCAAATACTTCCGAAATGGTAATATAAACATTTTGTCCATAGATCATTTTCACCTACGCCCACATTTTGGGGGCGTTTTCTTACAAAAACCATTTGTATAACCCATCCCAAGGCATTAGCAATAGAAATACGTTGTTTTTTGTCGAACCACACAAGATTTTGAGAAACTGTCTGAGCAATATATTGTGACAATGTCATTTTCTGTATTTCATCGCCATAAGGCCTATATTTTGAGGATATTAATTTAAAGGATGGGATGGGATAGGGTATTCAACGATCCGCATAGCGGATTGTAGCCTCTCATATGTTTATACCCTATCCCATAGGGGGGTATATTAGTTTTGATACTTAGTTTGTAACATAGAGAAATAATTTTGCTACATATACCTCAAAGTATATGGCTCGGCTCAGAATCGCTAGCTGAGTCGAATTAGCCATGTCTGTCTGTCCGTCCGTCCGTCCGTCCGTCCGTCCGTCTGTCTGTTCGTCACCGATTTTTGGGCCTTAAATTTTGAGCTAGGATAATGAAATTTGGTGTATAGGATCCTTGGCTGAGTCACCAGAACAAGTGTAAAAATTTTTAAAATCCGCCTACTGCCACGCCCCCTTTTAGAAAAAACGTAGTTTTAAGCCAAACCGTAAGGAATTTCAAAAAAGTGCGTTTGCAACATATTTAGACAATCCTAATATCTATATTTCGTCCATACAAAGTTTTTTGCCACGCCCACTTTTTGGGGGCGTTTTTAGTAAAAAACGTTTTTTGTCCAAATTTTAAAACTTTCGAAAAAAATTCTGATGCTAATACTTCCACAATGGTAATATAAACATTTTGTCTATAGATCATTTTCACCTACGCCACATTTTGGGGGCGTTTTCTTACAAAAACCATTTGTATACCCCATCCCAAGGCATTAGCAATAGAAATACGTTGTTTTTTGTCGAACCACAAAAGATTTTGAGAAACTGTCTGAGCAATATATTGTGACAATGTCATTTTCTGTTTTTCATCGCCATAAAGCCTATATTTTGAGGATATTAATTAAAAGGATGGGATGGGATAGGGTATTCAACGATCCGCATAGCGGATTGTAGCCTCTCATATGTTTATACCCTATCCCATAGGGGTATATTAGTTTTGATACTTAGTTTGTAACATATGAGAGGCTACAATCCGCTATGCGGATCGTTGAATACCCTATCCCATCCCATCCTTTAAATTAATATCCTCAAAATATAGGCCTTATGGCGATGAAATACAGAAAATGACATTCTCACAATATATTGCTCAGACAGTTTCTCAAAATCTTGTGTGGTTCGACAAAAAACAACGTATTTCTATTGCTAATGCCTTGGGATGGGGTATACAAATGGTTTTTGTAAGAAAACGCCCCAAAAATGTGGGCGTAGGTGAAAATGATCTATAGACAAAATGTTTATATTACCATTTCGGAAGTATTTGCATCAAAATTTTTTTCGAAAGTTTTAAAATTTGGACAAAAAGCGTTTTTTACTAAAAACGCCCCCAAAAAGTGGGCGTGGCAAAAAACTTTGTATGAACGAAATATAGATATTAGGATTGTCTAAATATGCTACTCAGACACTTTTTTGATATTCCTTACGGTTTGGCCAAAAAATAAGTTTTCCTAAAAAGGGGGCGTGGCAGTGGGCGGATTTCAAAAATTTTTACACTTGTTCTGGTGACACGGACGAGGATCCTATATACCAAATTTCATTATCCTAGCTCAAAATTTAAGGCCCAAAAACCGCTGACGAACAGACAGACGGACGGACGGACGGACGGACGGACGGACAGACAGACATGGCTAATTCGACTCAGCTAGCGATTCTGAGTCGATCCATATACTTTGAGGTATATGTAGCAAAATTATTTTTCTATGTTACAAACTAAGTATCAAAACTAATATACCCCCCTATGGGATAGGGTATAAACATATGAGAGGCTACAATCCGCTATGCGGATCGTTGAATACCCTATCCCATCCTATCCTTTAAATTAATATCCTCAAAATATAGGCCTTATGGCAATGAAATACAGAAAATGACATTGTCACAATATATTGCTCAGACAGTTTCTCAAAATCTTGTGTGGTTCGTATTTCTATTGCTAATGCCTTGGGATGGTGTATACAAACGGTTTTTGTAAGAAAACGCCCCCAAAATGTGGGCGTAGGTGAAAATGATCTATGGACAAAATGTTTATATTACCATTTCGGAAGTATTTGCATCAAATTTTTTTTCGAAAGTTTTAAAATTTGGACAAAAAGCATTTTTTACTAAAAACGCCCCCAAAAAGTGGGCGTGGCAAAAAACTTTGTATGAACGAAATATAGATATTAGGATTGTCTAAATATGCTACTCAGACACTTTTTTGAAATTCCTTACGGTTTGGCCAAAAAAAAAGTTTTCCTAAAAAGGGGGCGTGGCAGTGGGCGGATTTTAAAAATTTTTACACTTGTTCTGGTGGCACGGACGAGGATCCTATATACCAAATTTCATTATCCTAGCTCAAAATTTAAGGCCCAAAAACCGCTGACGAACAGACAGACGGAAGGACGGACGGACGGACGGACGGACGGACGGACAGACAGACATGGCTAATTCGACTCAGCTAGCGATTCTGAGTCGATCCATATACTTTGAGGTATATGTAGCAAAATTATTTCTCTATGTTACAAACTAAGTATCAAAACTAATATACCCCCCTATGGGATAGGGTATAAACATAGAAAAATAATTTGGGATAGGGTATTCAACGATCCGCATAGCGGATTGTAGCCTTCTCATATGTTTATACCCTATCCCATAGGGGTATATTAGTTTTGATACTTTGTTTGTAACATAGAGAAATAATTTAGCTACATATACCTCAAAGTATATGGATCGACTCAGAATCGCTAGCTGAGTCGAATTAGCCATGTCTGTCTGTCCGTCCGTCCGTCCGTCCGTCTGTCTGTTCGTCACCGATTTTTGGGCCTTAAATTTTGAGCTAGAATAATGAAATTTGGTGTATAGGATCCTTGGCTGAGTCACCAGAACAAGTGTAAAAATTTTTAAAATCCGCCTACTGCCACGCCCCCTTTTAGAAAAAACGTAGTTTTAAGCCAAACCGTAAGGAATTTCAAAAAAGTGTGTTAGCAACATATGTAGACAATCCTAATATCTATATTTCGTCCATACAAAGTTTTTTCCCACGCCCACTTTTTGGGGGCGTTTTTAGTAAAAAACGTTTTTTGTCCAAATTTTAAAACTTTCGAAAAAAATTCTGATGCTAATACTTCCACAATGGTAATATAAACATTTTGTCTATAGATCATTTTCACCTACGCCCACATTTTGGGGGCGTTTTCTTACAAAAACCATTTGTATACCCCATCCCAAGGCATTAGCAATAGAAATACGTTGTTTTTTGTCGAACCACAAAAGATTTTGAGAAACTGTCTGAGCAATATATTGTGACAATGTCATTTTCTGTTTTTCATCGCCATAAAGCCTATATTTTGAGGATATTAATTAAAAGGATGGGATGGGATAGGGTATTCAACGATCCGCATAGCGGATTGTAGCCTCTCATATGTTTATACCCTATCCCATAGGGGTATATTAGTTTTGATACTTAGTTTGTAACATAGAAAAATAATTTTGCTACATATACCTCAAAGTATATGGATCGACTCAGAATCGCTAGCTGAGTCGATTAAGCCATGTCTGTCTTTCCGTCCGTCCGTCCGTCCGTCCGTCCGTCTGTACGTCACCGATTTTTAGGCCTTAAATTTTGAGCTAGGATAATGAAATTTGGTTTATAGGATCCTTGTCCGAGTCACCAGAACAAGTGTAAAAATTTTTGAAATCCGCCTTCTGCCACGCCCCCTTTTAAGAAAAACTCAGTTTTTGACCAAACCGTAGGGAATTTTAAAACAGTTTCTGAACAACATATTTAGACAATATTAATATCTATATTTCGTCCATATAAAGTTTTTTGCCACGCCCACTTTTTGGGGGCGTTTTCAATAAAAAAATGTTTTCGGTCAAATTTTAAATTTTTCGAAAAAATTTTTGATGCAGAATCATTAACATTATTAATATGAACATTTCGCCTTTATACCATTTTAACCCACGCCCACTTTTTGGGGGCGTTTTTATATAAAAACCATTTTTATACACTACCCCATAACATATGAAGGAGAAAACCTAGTCTTTTGTAGAACCGTAAAAGTGTTTTGTAAGCAGTCTGAAGATTTAGTTGTCACTATATCATTTTTTCTATTTTATCCACATCGTATTTTTAGCCATGCCCACTTTTTTTTGGGATTTTAGTTTTATGGATAAGATGGGATAGGGTATTCAACGATCCGCACAGCGGATTGTAGCCTTCTCAAATGTTTTTCTACCCTATCCCATAGGGGGGTATATTAGTTTTGATACTTAGTTTGTAACATAGAGAAATAATTTTGCTACATATACCTCAAAGTATATGGATCGACTCAGAATCGCTAGCTGAGTCGATTAAGCCATGTCTGTCTGTCCGTCCGTCCGTCCGTCTGTACGTCACCGATTTTTAGGCCTTAAATTTTGGGCTAGGATAATGAAATTTGGTATATAGTATCCTCGTCTCTGCCTACAGAACAAGTGTAAAAATTTTTGAAATCCGCCCACTGCCACGCCCCCTTTTAAGAAAAACTCAGTTTTTGACCAAACCGTAAGGAATTTTAAAAAAGTTTCTGAACAACATATTTAGACAATATTAATATCTATATTTCGTCCATATAAAGTTTTTTGCCGCGCCCACTTTTTTAGGGGGTGTTCTCAATTAAAAACTGTTTTCGGTCAAATTTTAAATTTTTCGAAAAAAATTTTGATGCAGAATCATTAACATTATTAATATGAACATTTCGTCTATATACTATATACCATTTAAACCCACGCCCACTTTTTGGGGGCGTTTTTATATAAAAACCATTTTTATACACTACCCCATAACATATGCAGGAGAAAACCTTGTCTTTTGTAGAACCGCAAAATTGTTTTGTAAGCAGTCTGAAGAACTTGTTGTCACTATATCATTTTTTCTATTTTATCCACATCGTGTTTTTAGCCATGCCCCCTTTTTTGGGGATTTTAGTTTTATGGATAGGATGGGATAGGGTATTCAACGATTCGCACAGCGGATTGTAGCCTTCTCATATGTTTTATATTTTTTTGCTTTCTTATTATTTCGTAGTTTTAATTATACCCTATCCCATAGGGGTATATTAGTTTAGATACATAGTTTGTAACATAGAGCAATAATTTAGCTACATATACCTCAAAGTATATGGATCGACTCAGAATCGATAGCTGAGTCGATTTAGCCATGTCTGTCCGTCCGTCCGTCCGTCCGTACGTCACCAGTTTTTGGGCCTTAAATTTTGAGCTAGAAGGATGAAATTTGGTACACGTGCTCTTTGTTGCTCCCAGCAGAACAAGTGTAAACCTTTTTGAAATCCGCCCACTGCCACGCCCCCTTTTTAGAAAAACGTATTTTTTGGCCAAACCATAAGGAATTTTGAAAAACTTTCTGAACAACATATTTAGACAATCTAAATATCTGTATTTCGTTCATATAAAGTTTTTTGCCACGCCCACTTTTTGGGGCCGTTTTTAATAAAAAAACGTTTTTCGGTCAAATTTTAAAATTTTCGAAAAAACTTTTGATGCAGAATCATTAGTAGTATAAATATGAACTTTTCGTCCATAGACTATTTCAACCCACGCCCACTTTTTGGGGCGTTTTTATATAAAAACCATTTTTATACACTACCCCATAACATATGCAGGAGAAAACCTTGTCTTTTGTAGAACCGTCAAAGTTTTTTGTAAACAGTCTGAACAATTTGTTGTCACCATGTCATTTTCTTTATTTTATCCACATCGTGTTTTTAGCCATGTCCACTTTTTGGGGATTTTAGTTTTACAGATAGGATGGGATAGGGTATTCAACGATCCGCACAGTGGATTGTAGCCCTCTCATATGTTTATACCCTATCCCATAGGGGTATATTAGTTTTGATACTTAGTTTGTAACATAGAGAAATAATTTAGCTACATATACCTCAAAGTATATGGATCGACTCAGAATCGCTAGCTGAGTCGATTAAGCCATGTCTGTCTGTCCGTCCGTCTGTCTGTTCGTCACGATTTTTGGGCCTTAAATTTTGAGATAGCATAATGAAATTTGGTATATAGGATCCTTGTCCATGCCACCAGAACAAGTGTACACATTTTTGATATCCGCCCACTGCCACGCCCTCTTTTTAGGAAAACGTATTTTTTGGCCAAACCGTAAGGAATTTTAAAAAAGTGTCTGAGCAGCATATTTAGAGGATCGCAATATCTATATTTTGTCAATATAAAGTTTTTCGCCACGCCCACTTTTTGGTGGCGTTTTTTATAAAAACCGATTTCTGGTCAAATTTTAAAATTTTCAAAAAAAATGTTGATGCACAATCATTGGTAGTATTAATATGAACATTTCGTCTATAGACCATTTTAACCCACGCCCACTTTTTGGGGGCGTTTTCATACAAAAAAACATTTGTATGGCCTACCCCAAGGCATATGCAATAGAAAAACGTTGTTTTTCGTCGAACCATAAAAGAATTTGATAAACCTTCTGAACAATATGTTGTGACAACGCCATTTTCAATACTTTATGACCATAAAGACCACATTTTGGGGATATTCATTTTAATGATGGTATGGGATAGGGTATTAAACGATCCGTACAGCGGATTGTAGCCTCTCATATGTTTTAAAAATAGATTTGCTCGATGAAAATAGTTTACTAAGCAAATAATGAAATTTATGGATAATTTTCATGAGCTGTATGAGAATTCCTACTGGTGGCTTGTCAGCTTATAAAACTTATACAATGAATATTAGAGGCTGCATATGTTTTTTTTTTAGATTTAAGTAAAACCTAAGATAGGATTTATTTTATTGAATTAATAAAGAGGCACCCAATTAATGAATGTTTTGCGGTTTCTCTACGTGGTTTTGTGGATTTCGATGCTCATTGAAATGAGTTATTAGATTCTCTTACGCGAACGGTGTGTGTGTTTTCGGGAAGGCCGTCCTTTTTCAGGTCGACTTGGACATGAAGTGACGTCAACGAACGCGACTGACTTAACAGATAAGACATGACATGACGTACTTATTTTGACTAGTTTTGACTGGAGAGAAAATTTCAGGGGCTATCACTCAAAACGCGGCCATGGTAATAGCAATAGGTGGTGTTGTGGGATGGCCATCTCTTGCCATCAACATCAAGGCGTATCTCGAAGAACCTAGCGAGCCTATTATTGGTGAGAAATACGGGGATCCATTTCATTACGGATAGGGCTCACTCGGATTTCCTTTTTGCACGTTTAGCCACGCGAAGTGTTTTCCGAGTTCTCACCGATAGTGGCACAAGTCATGAGTAGTGTCCTTCTTTTCTTCCTTGTCTTTCCTATCTTGAATTGTCCGTCTGCAGTCAACGTAAAGTAGCTTTCTTCCTTCTTTCTTTTTTGATGATTTTTGGCACGAACGAAATGTTTGTCGAGCAGGTGGTGTGTGGTGAGCGGGCAAGAACTACCCCGTCCGACGAGCTAAGCTGAGCATCCACAAGCGTGCCATGCCCTCCTCACCTCCATCGAAGATGCCTCTGTGGCCCGACCCTGGCTCACAACAATGGCGCCCAACATTTTTATAGCTCAGAGGCCAAATTAAGATTCCAAGGGGACGATTTTCCATTTTCGAAAGTCGTTGCCTTGGACTTTTAATAGCCTTAACGCGAATTTTAAATTTTTTTCTTTCTTTTCAATTTTTTTTTTACTTTTTACTTTCCTATCCTTCTTTAACAATACTCATGAACTGTTTAGGCTCTCGGGTTTAATGCAGAACGAAGACAGCTGTCCAATCCTAAGACATGAAGTCAAGGATCTGGTGAGGTAGTTGGAGGTCTACATTGAATTCGAGAGCTGGTCGAACTGCTAGCTGCTGGCCAAAGAGATTGACTTCGGTCAAATCTTTAGTGAGGCGTGAGCGGTAGATCATGAAACTTTGACCGTACTGGAGAACATTCTGGAGACCCAGCCTCCTGGTGTTCGGTAAAGCCGGATAGCCAGTGTGGTGAAGTATGAAGGAATGCAATCCAGTACTCGCTAGAAATTCGAGGTAGCGGTCAAAACGTGACTAGACTTAGGACATACTAAACAGGACAGACGCGAACAAACTAACTGATGATCTGGAAAACGGTATGCGGATACCCTGACCGGAAATACACACACCATCGCATTAATGGTATCAAACCTCAGTCATAGCAAGAAATAATCTGAAAAAGCTAGTGAATCATTATTAGATCTAGTTTTCTTAATGAAATAACTTAATGAAATAACGCAATCTTAAGTTAAGTAGTAAAATTGAAATAACAAAAAAAAGGTTAATTGAATTGTTAGAATTTGTAGATTTTTTTTTGAATTGCCGGAATTTAGAAAAACAAATTGGAAGAAGTGGGTTTTCTTGCAAACGGCAACAAACAAACATTTTTCTATAATTTTGAAATTATAGTGAAGAATCTGGTTTTAGTAAGAAGATTTTTTTTTGAATTACCATTTTCTTACATAGAATCGCATTCGTTCGATAGGCGTTTATTATACCCTATCCCATAGGGGTATATTAGTTTTGATACATAGTTTGTAACATAGAGAAATAATTTAGCTACATATACCTCAAAGTATATGGATCGACTCAGAATCGATAGCTGAGTCGATTTAGCCATGTCTGTCCGTCCGTCCGTCCGTCCGTACGTCACCAGTTTTTGGGCCTTAAATTTTTAACTAGAAGGATGAAATTTGGTACACGTGCTCTTTGTTGCTCCCAGCAGAACAAGTGTAAACATTTTTGAAATCCGCCCACTGCCACGCCCCCTTTTTAGAAAAACGTATTTTTTGGCCAAACCATAAGGAATTTTGAAAAACTTTCTGAACAACATATTTAGACAATCTGAATATCTGTATTTCGTTCATATAAAGTTTTTTGCCACGCCCACTTTTTGGGGGCGTTTTTAATAAAAAACGTTTTTCGGTCAAATTTTAAAATTTTCGAAAAAAACTTTTGATGCAGAATCATTAGTAGTATAAATATGAACATTTCTTCCATAGACTATTTCAACCCACGCCCACTTTTTGGGGGCGTTTTTATATAAAAAACATTTTTATACACTACCCCATAACATATGCAGGAGAAAACCTTGTCTTTTGTAGAACCGTCAAAGTTTTTTGTAAACAGTCTGAACAATTTGTTGTCACCATGTCATTTTCTTTATTTTATCCACATCGTGTTTTTAGCCATGTCCACTTTTTGGGGATTTTAGTTTTACAGATAGGATGGGATAGGGTATTCAACGATCCGCACAGTGGATTGTAGCCTTCTCATATGTTTATTCTTTTAGTTTTAGTGAATTTGAGAATCAAATCTGAACAAAAGATTCTGAATAATAATCTTTCTTGTGGGCTCAAATTTTAGAGAATATTAGATATTGAATTTTTGAATTTAACAAAAAAAAATATATATATATATTATTCTGGTAAATCTTTTTGAATAACAAAAGACAGACGTTCTAACGATGGAAGAGGAGTCAGAAGGTCTAGGAGCGGTCCCGAAGAGCAACCCCGTTCAGACAAGCGGCGCGAAATAACTTGGAGTAGACAAACCAGGGAGAAGGGACAACAGGACTGACGAACCGACCAACAAGGCAGAAAATCTACCGCCTCGAACGGGAAATTGGAAGCCAATCGACCCGACTGAAATAACGGATTTGACGACATACTCATACGACTTTAATCAATATAGTCGGAACGATTTACGACGACAGACATCGACTGACTTTACTAACCAGAAGGTACCCCGACCCATGTGGCAAATTCAGGAAGATTCGGGTATTGATCCCTTCCCAAGAGAACGAGACGAATGGACTGATCGTACTTCGAACAACAAACGTACTCCGATGTGCAGACAGGACGCGGTACCAAGACGAGCTGCCTTGGAAACGGACGAACAAATCACCGGTGCAGCAAGACCTAACACACATTCCACAATACGCCGACAGACAAACAGATACGAACCCAAAAGTGTACGAACCAACCAGCGAACGGAAGACGAACAAGAGACAAATAACATACACGAGATACTCTCTGATGCTGTTCGGGAGAACCAGCCAGAAGTCATGTCGGTCTTCGCGGAAACAATGAAGACCATGATGGTGACCATTCAGGAGAATCTGAAGGTCATCAACGACAAGATTTCCAAGCTGGAACTCTCAGTAGCAACATCTAGAGAGACATATTCATCAACGAACAGACGACAAGACCAGGCTAGGAGACGGGAACCAGCGCAACAGTCGTGGCAGGTAGGAGAAGAAGCTCCAAGGAAGAACGAGGTCCGATCGTTTCTACCCACACGAGACCGGGTATAGAACCGATATGCCTCTCCACAAGTGGGGGATCAAGTTTGATGGGTCCAACAGATCAATGTCAGTCGAGAGCTTTCTTTTTAGGGTTGAGACTTTGCAGCGGAAAAGTGGTATAACAAGTGCACAGGTCTTTTCTCAGTTCCACCAACTCTTAACGGGCAGTGTAGAAAAATGGTACTGGCAATATTTACAGGAGAATAGACAAGACGAAGATCTGAACTTTTATGATTTAAAAGAGGAGTTAGTGGCGCAATTCGGACAGAATAAGGGGGATCATGAAATCCTAAGACAAATTATGGATAGGAGGCAGCAACCCCATGAATGCTTCGACGATTTTTATAGCGACATACGGAGTATGACATTACAGATGACAACAAGACCACACGAACGTGACTTAGTGGACATTCTGCGACAAAACATTAAGGAGAGGGTAGCGACACTTATCTTCGGATGTTCCATAAGGGGCATTCAAGATTTAAGAGAAGAGTGCAGACGGGCAGAAAAACACTTAGCTACAAGAGACCAAAAATACAGACGACAGGTGACAGAATTAGACAGACAGGTAGAGTACAAGACGAGAAACCAGCAGCAAGATGACGAAGATGAGGACGAGGACCTGGAAGTAGCTGCCTTCCAAACTAACAAAACCAATAGACCGACAAACCATACCAGGATTGGAAAATCACATCATCCAGAAGGACACAAAACGGACACGACTAAAACGGTAACTACGACCCCACCGACTTGCCCTTCTAATTTCCATACCTTGACTTGCTTCAGCTGCGGTCAAGGAAACCTAAGTTTTCACTGCGCAAGGTGCCAGGAAAACCTAAGGATCGGTGGTGTGAACGGGAGGAATCCACCGATAGATCCCACACTCCCGAAGATAGAGAACAGCCCCAGCACGTCAAAATTTTAAAGAGAGGTCCTCAAGACCCCCACCCTCCATCCATACTTGACAATGCCCCAAGGAAAAGTCTTCACCAAACATTAATTGACTACCAGGCAGCTAGAAGACGGATTTTTAACGAAGTGGTGGCAATTCGGTGGAAAATTCAAGACGCTTTAAAAAGATTAGGAAACTCCGGGAGAAATGTGCAATTAGTAGACGACGAAAGAGGAATATAATAGCAACTGTGATAAATATGACTGACGACAATAGGCCTTACGCGAAGGTAAAAGTAGAAGGAGAAGAGCTTTTAGGTCTATTGGATAGCGAGCTTCAATAAGCTGCCTAGGAAAAGGAGCCATAGAATTCTTAGCCAAACACAACATTACGATGACAAATATGACGACTGACATAAGGACAGCGGACGGAAACCACCAACGCATACACGGACGCATCGTGACAGAAGTATCATGGGGTGGCAAATCTCACAGGTTGGAGTTGTTCGTAGTCCCAAACTTACAACAAGAGCTTTATCTAGGCGTTGATTTTTGGAGGTTATTCAAGGTCGCTCCTAACATTATCAACGAACTCGACGTTCCATCGCCGACGGAGGATAGGTCTCCAGTCCAGGCACTAACACCAGATCAGGTCCAACGACTGGAGAGCACATGGATTTTGTTCCCCTCTTTCGCGGTGTTGGGATTGGGTAAAACTTACCTTGAGGAGCATGTCATCGAGGTTGAAGATGAGAAAATGCCCATCAAGCAAAGGCATTATCCAATCTCACCCGCGATACAGAAGCTCTTATATGACGAGTTGGATCGGATGATTTCCTTAGGAGTCATTGAGGAGAGCAATAGCGCCTGGAGTTCTCCAGTTGTATTGGTCCGAAAACCTGGCAAAAACCGTTTGTGTCTGGACTCGAGAAAAGTAAACTCTGTAAGAAAACATATGAGAAGGCTACAATCCGCTGTGCGGATCGTTGAATACCCTATCCCATCCTATCCATAAAACTAAAATCCCCAAAAAAGGGGGCATGGCTAAAAACACGATGTGGATAAAATAGAAAAAAATGATATAGTGACAACAAATTCTTCAGACTGCTTACAAAACAATTTTACGGTTGTACAACAGACAAGGTTTTCTCCTGCATATGTTATGGGGTAGTGTATAAAAATGGTTTTTATATAAAAACGCCCCCAAAAAGTGGGGGTGAGTTAAAATAGTCTATTGACGAAATGTTCATATTTATATTACTAAGGATTCTGCGTCAAAAGTTTTTTCGAAAATTTTTAAATTTGACCGAAAAACGTTTTTAATTAAAAACGCCCCCAAAAAGTGGGCGTGGCAAAAAACTTCATATGAACGAAATACAGATTTTCAGATTGTCTAAATATAATGTTCAGAAAGTTTTTCAAAATTCCTTATGGTTTGGCGAAAAAATACGTTTTTCTAAAAAGGGGGCGTGGCAGTGGGCGGATTTCAAAAATGTTTACACTTGTTCTGGTGGCACGGACGAGGATCCTATATACCAAATTTCATTATCCTAGCTCAAAATTTAAGGCCCAAAAATCGGTGACGAACAGACAGACGGACGGACGGACGGACGGACAGACAGACATGGCTAATTCGACTCAGCTAGCGATTCTGAGTCGATCCATATACTTTGAGGTATATGTAGCAAAATTATTTCTCTATGTTACAAACTATGTATCAAAACTAATATACCCCCCTATGGGATAGGGTATAAAAAGGACGCTTATCCCCTTCCGCATATAGAGGGATTATTGAGTAGGCTTCAGAACACTAGGTTTATTTCAGGCATCGACCTTAAGGACGCGTTCTGGCAGATCCCTCTGGAGGCCAAATCAAGAGAGAAGACGGCTTTTACAGTCCCTGGACGACCGTTGTACCAGTACACGGTGATGCCGTTCGGCTTGTGCAACGCCGCCCAGAGAATGTGTAGGCTTATGGACAAAGTCATACCCGCTCGTTTGAGAGAGTATGTCTTTGTCTATCTCGATGACCTCTTGGTTTGCTCGCCAGATTTTGATTCGCACATAAGAGCGTTAGAAGAAGTGGCTAGGTGTCTCCGACAAGCGGGGCTTACTATAAATGTTGAGAAGAGCAAATTTTGTTACAGAGAGATAAAGTATCTAGGGTATATCGTCGGCGATGGATGCCTACGAACTGACTCGGACAAGGTGTCGGCGGTCGAGAACTTCCCTATCCCAAAAACCCCTAAGCAACTCCGTAGATTTTTAGGAATGACAGGGTGGTACCGGCGTTTCATGCCAAACTACGCCACAATGGCAGCACCAATGACTGACTGCCTTAAGAAACAGAAGACTTTTGAGATGACCGACGATGCGCTTAACGCGTTTGAAAAACTTAAGGCGACTTTGGTGTCCGCACCCCTACTCACGAATCCCGACTTCAAGAAACGCTTCTACATTCAATGCGATGCATCTTCCTCTGGGGTTGGAAGTGTACTCTTCCAGATGGATGGTGAAGAGAATGAGCGACCGATAGCATATATGTCCCAAAAGCTGAATTCCGCACAGCGGAATTATAGCGTAACGGAACTTGAGTGCTACGCGGCCGTTCTTTCCGTAAAAAAGTTCAGGGCCTATGTCGAAGGACTGCCTTTCACTATCATCACAGATCATGCAAGTCTGAAGTGGTTGATGACCCAAAAGGATCTCTCTGGACGATTGGCCAGATGGAGTCTTAAACTCCATGGCTTCGACTTCATGATCGAGCATAGGAAAGGCACCCAAAACGTATTCCCTGACACTTTGTCACGTGACCATATGGAAGAACTACTTCCCGAGAGTGAGATGCTAAAGGTTGACCTTAACTCACCATACTTTTCTTCCGAGGAGTATGATGAGTTGAGAAAAACCGTAAAAGACCGACAAAACGAACTCCCAGACGTCTGCGTTTCTGACGGATTCGTATACAAACGCACTGACATACGAACTGGAGACGTAGTCCAAGAAGACAGAGCATGGAAGCTCTGGATCCCTAAGGAGTTGCGGGAAGTCTAGTCGAAGCAGCCCATAGTCACCCGTCCTCAGGACATGGTGGCATACATAAGACCCTAGCAAAGCTAAGGTATGGCCACCGAAGTCCAAGATCTAGTCAAGAGCTGTGACACCTGTCAGTGCAATAAACTCTTAAACGTAATATCTCGACCGCCGATGGGACAACAGACCCTAACGGAGCGACCTTTCCAGCGACTGTACATCGACTTCTTAGGACCATACCCACGCACGAAGAACGGACATACACACATTTTTATAGTATTAGATCATTTTAGTAAGTACGTATTTTTAAAACCCATCAGAAAAGCAACGGCGGCTGAGGTAGTAAAATACTTAGAAGAAAATGTGTTCCATGTCTTTGGTGTCCCAGAATACATCCATTCCGACAACGGTAAACAGTTTGTATCAGAAATGTTCGCAAATCTTTTGCAGAAGTACGGTGTCAGGCATGTTCGTACCGCGTTCTACTCTCCTCAAGCAAACGCGTCCGAACGAGTTAACCGATCTGTATTGGCCAAGATAAGGTCATATCTAAAGGAGGACCAACGCAATTGGGATAAGCTCGTAAGTGATACAGCGTTTTCACTGAGGAGCGTAGTACACGATGCGATCAGGTTTGAACCATACTACGCGGTGTTTGGAACACATATGATACAACACGCCGGCTCATATGAAATTCTCCGACGAATGGGAAATATCAAAGACATGGATGCACAAATCATTGATAAGAATGACAAGCTAGAGATAATCAGAAGCAAAATTCTTGACAACTTAGGGCTAGCTCATGAAAGAGCAACGAAAACTTACAATACCCGATCAAGAAATGTGAAATACAAAATAGGACAGCTAGTATACCGACGATGCTTTAAGCAGAGTAGTTTGATAGACAAATACAATGCAAAGTTAGGACCAAAATTTATCAAGTCGATAGTCTTAAAAGTAATCGGCAATTCCTTGTACGAACTAGGAAACCTAAACGGCGAAAAAGCAGGCGTATATCATGCCAAAGATATACACACATAAAATCATCTAGACGCACTCATGCTAGCCGTTGCCCACTGTGATAGTAGTGCTAAGTATTTATGTATGTATCGAAAGACTTATTTATTTAATTTTGTTTTGAACTAGTATATGTATGTATTCATCTATTTATTAATTTCCTTGTCTTACTTAAGTTAGGCTTAGTTATTTATATATGTATATATTAAGTATATGTTATTTATTAGTGAAGTCATTTTACAACCCCAGTGATAAAACATCTGTGATATTAAGTCAAGTTTAAACTAAGATAAAATAGGTGTTATTAGATATAGCTTAGAAAGATTACTAACATAACACAAACCAAAAAAAAAAGGGGTCAGAACCAAAACACCTAAACGAGAAAGCAATCACAATAAACTCGCCTTCCACACAATTGTGTGACACGATCCCAAGACGGGATAACAAAAATAATAAGGAAAATCCCATCCCCCACTTTGACTATAAAATGGTTAACTTAACCTATATGTAGCTAATGCTTATAGGCATATATAATAACAAAAAAAAAAACATATGAGAGGCTACAATCCGCTATGCGGATCGTTGAATACCCTATCCCATCCCATCCTTTAAATTAATATCCTCAAAATATAGGCCTTATGGCGATGAAATACAGAAAATGACATTGTCACAATATATTGCTCAGACAGTTTCTCAAAATCTTGTGTGGTTCGACAAAAAACAACGTATTTCTATTGCTAATGCCTTGGGATGGGTTATACAAATGGTTTTTGTAAGAAAACGCCCCCAAAATGTGGGCGTAGGTGAAAATGATCTATGGACAAAATGTTTATATTACCATTTCGGAAGTATTTGCATCAGAATTTTTTTCGAAAGTTTTAAAATTTGGACAAAAAGCGTTTTTTACTAAAAACGCCCCCAAAAAGTGGGCGTGGCAAAAAACTTCGTATCAACGAAATATAGATATTAGGATTGTCTAAATATGCTACTCAGACACTTTTTTGAAATTCCTTACGGTTTGGCCAAAAAATAAGTTTTTCTAAAAAGGGGGCGTGGCAGTGGGTGGATTTTAAAAATTTTTAAACTTGTTCTGGTGGCACGGACGAGGATCCTATATACCAAATTTCATTATCCTAGCTCAAAATTTAAGGCCCAAAAACCGCTGACGAACAGACAGACGGACGGACGGACGGACGGACGGACAGACAGACATGGCTAATTCGACTCAGCTAGCGATTCTGAGCCGATCCATATACTTTGAGGTATATGTAGCAAAATTATTTCTCTATGTTACAAACTAAGTATCAAAACTAATATACTAATATATACTAATATATGGGATAGGGTATAAAAATGGAAAAATGTTCAAAAAAAACATATGAGAGGCTACAATCCGCCTTGCGGATCGTTGAATACCCTATCCCATCCCATCCTTTAAATTAATTTCCTCAAAATATAGGCCTTATGGCGATGAAATACAGAAAATGACATTGTCACATTATATTGCTCAGACAGTTTCTCCAAATCTTGTGTGGTTCGACAAAAAACAACGTATTTCTATTGCTAATGCATACAAATGGTTTTTGTAAGAAAACGCCCCCAAAATGTGGGCGTAGGTGAAAATGATATATGGACAAAATGTTAATATTACCATTTCGGAAGTATTTGCATCAAAATTTTGTTCGAAAGTTTTAAAATTTGGACAAAAAGCGTTTTTTTTTAAAAACGCCCCCAAAAAGTGGGCGTGGCAAAAAACTTTGTATGAACGAAATATAGATATTAGGATTGTCTAAATATGCTACTCAGACACTTTTTTGAAATTCCTTACGGTTTGGCCAAAAAAAAGGTTTTCCTAAAAAGGGGGCGTGGCAGTGGGCGGATTTTAAAAATTTTTACACTTGTTCTGGTGGCACGGACGAGGATCCTATATACCAAATTTCATTATCCTAGCTCAAAATTTAAGGCCCAAAAACCGCTGACGAACAGACAGACGGACGGACGGACGGACGGACAGACAGACATGGCTAATTCGATTCAGCTAGCGATTCTGAGCCGATCCATATACTTTGAGGTATATGTAGCAAAATTATTTCTCTATGTTACAAACTAAGTATCAAAACTAATATACCCCCCTATGGGATAGGGTATAAACATATGAGAGGCTACAATCCGCTATGCGGATCGTTGAATACCCTATCCCATCCCATCCTTTAAATTAATATCCTCAAAATATAGGCCTTATGGCGATGAAATACAGAAAATGACATTGTCACAATATATTGCTCAGACAGTTTCTCAAAATCTTGTGTGGTTCGACAAAAAACAACGTATTTCTATTGCTAATGCCTTGGGATGGGTTATACAAATGGTTTTTGTAAGAAAACGCCCCCAAAATGTGGGCGTAGGTGAAAATGATCTATGGACAAAATGTTTATATTACCATTTCGGAAGTATTTGCATCAGAATTTTTTTCGAAAGTTTTAAAATTTGGACAAAAAGCGTTTTTTACTAAAAACGCCCCCAAAAAGTGGGCGTGGCAAAAAACTTCGTATCAACGAAATATAGATATTAGGATTGTCTAAATATGCTACTCAGACACTTTTTTGAAATTCCTTACGGTTTGGCCAAAAAAAAGGTTTTTCTAAAAAGGGGGCGTGGCAGTGGGTGGATTTCAAAAATTTTTAAACTTGTTCTGGTGGCACGGACGAGGATCCTATATACCAAATTTCATTATCCTAGCTCAAAATTTAAGGCCCAAAAACCGCTGACGAACAGACAGACGGACGGACGGACGGACGGACGGACAGACAGACATGGCTAATTCGACTCAGCTAGCGATTCTGAGCCGATCCATATACTTTGAGGTATATGTAGCAAAATTATTTCTCTATGTTACAAACTAAGTATCAAAACTAATATACCCCCCTATGGGATAGGGTATAAACATATGAGAGGCTACAATCCGCTATGCGGATCGTTGAATACCCTATCCCATCCCATCCTTTAAATTAATATCCTCAAAATATAGGCCTTATGGCGATGAAATACAGAAAATGACATTGTCACAATATATTGCTCAGACAGTTTCTCAAAATCTTGTGTGGTTCGACAAAAAACAACGTATTTCTATTGCTAATGCCTTGGGATGGGTTATACAAATGGTTTTTGTAAGAAAACGCCCCCAAAATGTGGGCGTAGGTGAAAATGATCTATGGACAAAATGTTTATATTACCATTTCGGAAGTATTTGCATCAGATTTTTTTTCGAAAGTTTTAAAATTTGGACAAAAAGCGTTTTTTACTAAAAACGCCCCCAAAAAGTGGGCGTGGCAAAAAACTTCGTATCAACGAAATATAGATATTAGGATTGTCTAAATATGCTACTCAGACACTTTTTTGAAATTCCTTACGGTTTGGCCAAAAAATAAGTTTTTCTAAAAAGGGGGCGTGGCAGTGGGTGGATTTCAAAAATTTTTAAACTTGTTCTGGTGGCACGGAAGAGGATCCTATATACCAAATTTCATTATCCTAGCTCAAAATTTAAGGCCCAAAAACCGCTGAAGAACAGACAGACGGACGGACGGACGGACGGACGGACAGACAGACATGGCTAATTCGACTCAGCTAGCGATTCTGAGCCGATCCATATACTTTGAGGTATATGTAGCAAAATTATTTCTCTATGTTACAAACTAAGTATCAAAACTAATATACTAATATATACTAATATATGGGATAGGGTATAAAAATGGAAAAATGTTCAAAAAAAACATATGAGAGGCTACAATCCGCCTTGCGGATCGTTGAATACCCTATCCCATCCCATCCTTTAAATTAATTTCCTCAAAATATAGGCCTTATGGCGATGAAATACAGAAAATGACATTGTCACATTATATTGCTCAGACAGTTTCTCCAAATCTTGTGTGGTTCGACAAAAAACAACGTATTTCTATTGCTAATGCATACAAATGGTTTTTGTAAGAAAACGCCCCCAAAATGTGGGCGTAGGTGAAAATGATATATGGACAAAATGTTAATATTACCATTTCGGAAGTATTTGCATCAAAATTTTGTTCGAAAGTTTTAAAATTTGGACAAAAAGCGTTTTTTTTTAAAAACGCCCCCAAAAAGTGGGCGTGGCAAAAAACTTTGTATGAACGAAATATAGATATTAGGATTGTCTAAATATGCTACTCAGACACTTTTTTGAAATTCCTTACGGTTTGGCCAAAAAAAAGGTTTTCCTAAAAAGGGGGCGTGGCAGTGGGCGGATTTTAAAAATTTTTACACTTGTTCTGGTGGCACGGACGAGGATCCTATATACCAAATTTCATTATCCTAGCTCAAAATTTAAGGCCCAAAAACCGCTGACGAACAGACAGACGGACGGACGGACGGACGGACGGACAGACAGACATGGCTAATTCGATTCAGCTAGCGATTCTGAGCCGATCCATATACTTTGAGGTATATGTAGCAAAATTATTTCTCTATGTTACAAACTAAGTATCAAAACTAATATACCCCCCTATGGGATAGGGTATAAACATATGAGAGGCTACAATCCGCTATGCGGATCGTTGAATACCCTATCCCATCCCATCCTTTAAATTAATATCCTCAACATATAGGCCTTATGGCGATGAAATACAGAAAATGACATTGTCACAATATATTGCTCAGACAGTTTCTCAAAATCTTGTGTGGTTCGACAAAAAACAACGTATTTCTATTGCTAATGCCTTGGGATGGGTTATACAAATGGTTTTTGTAAGAAAACGCCCCCAAAATGTGGGCGTAGGTGAAAATGATCTATGGACAAAATGTTTATATTACCATTTCGGAAGTATTTGCATCAGAATTTTTTTCGAAAGTTTTAAAATTTGGACAAAAAGCGTTTTTTACTAAAAACGCCCCCAAAAAGTGGGCGTGGCAAAAAACTTCGTATCAACGAAATATAGATATTAGGATTGTCTAAATATGCTACTCAGACACTTTTTTGAAATTCCTTACGGTTTGGCCAAAAAAAAGGTTTTTCTAAAAAGGGGGCGTGGCAGTGGGTGGATTTCAAAAATTTTTAAACTTGTTCTGGTGGCACGGACGAGGATCCTATATACCAAATTTCATTATCCTAGCTCAAAATTTAAGGCCCAAAAACCGCTGACGAACAGACAGACGGACGGACGGACGGACAGACAGACATGGCTAATTCGACTCAGCTAGCGATTCTGAGCCGAGCCATATACTTTGAGGTATATGTAGCAAAATTATTTCTCTATGTTACAAACTAAGTATCAAAACTAATATACCCCCCTATGGGATAGGGTATAAACATATGAGAGGCTACAATCCGCTATGCGGATCGTTGAATACCCTATCCCATCCCATCCTTTAAATTAATATCCTCAAAATATAGGCCTTATGGCGATGAAATACAGAAAATGACATTGTCACAATATATTGCTCAGACAGTTTCTCAAAATCTTGTGTGGTTCGACAAAAAACAACGTATTTCTATTGCTAATGCCTTGGGATGGGTTATACAAATGGTTTTTGTAAGAAAACGCCCCCAAAATGTGGGCGTAGGTGAAAATGATCTATGGACAAAATGTTTATATTACCATTTCGGAAGTATTTGCATCAGAATTTTTTTCGAAAGTTTTAAAATTTGGACAAAAAGCGTTTTTTACTAAAAACGCCCCCAAAAAGTGGGCGTGGCAAAAAACTTCGTATCAACGAAATATAGATATTAGGATTGTCTAAATATGCTACTCAGACACTTTTTTGAAATTCCTTACGGTTTGGCCAAAAAATAAGTTTTTCTAAAAAGGGGGCGTGGCAGTGGGTGGATTTCAAAAATTTTTAAACTTGTTCTGGTGGCACGGACGAGGATCCTATATACCAAATTTCATTATCCTAGCTCAAAATTTAAGGCCCAAAAACCGCTGACGAACAGACAGACGGACGGACGGACGGACGGACGGACAGACAGACATGGCTAATTCGACTCAGCTAGCGATTCTGAGCCGATCCATATACTTTGAGGTATATGTAGCAAAATTATTTCTCTATGTTACAAACTAAGTATCAAAACTAATATACTAATATATACTAATATATGGGATAGGGTATAAAAATGGAAAAATGTTCAAAAAACATATGAGAGGCTACAATCCGCCTTGCGGATCGTTGAATACCCTATCCCATCCCATCCTTTAAATTAATTTCCTCAAAATATAGGCCTTATGGCGATGAAATACAGAAAATGACATTGTCACATTATATTGCTCAGACAGTTTCTCCAAATCTTGTGTGGTTCGACAAAAAACAACGTATTTCTATTGCTAATGCATACAAATGGTTTTTGTAAGAAAACGCCCCCAAAATGTGGGCGTAGGTGAAAATGATATATGGACAAAATGTTAATATTACCATTTCGGAAGTATTTGCATCAAAATTTTCTTCGAAAATTTTAAAATTTGGACAAAAAGCGTTTTTTTTTAAAAACGCCCCAAAAAGTGGGCGTGGCAAAAAACTTTGTATGAACGAAATATAGATATTAGGATTGTCTAAATATGCTACTCAGACACTTTTTTGAAATTCCTTACGGTTTGGCCAAAAAAAAGGTTTTCCTAAAAAGGGGGCGTGGCAGTGGGCGGATTTTAAAAATGTTTACACTTGTTCTGGTGGCACGGACGAGGATCCTATATACCAAATTTCATTATCCTAGCTCAAAATTTAAGGCCCAAAAACCGCTGACGAACAGACAGACGGACGGACGGACGGACGGACGGACGGACGGACGGACGGACGGACAGACAGACATGGCTAATTCGATTCAGCTAGCGATTCTGAGCCGATCCATATACTTTGAGGTATATGTAGCAAAATTATTTCTCTATGTTACAAACTAAGTATCAAAACTAATATACCCCCCTATGGGATAGGGTATAAAAACATACGAGAGGCTACAATCCGCCTTGCGGATCGTTGAATACCCTATCCCATCCCATCCTTTAAATTAATTTCCTCAAAATATAGGCCTTATGGCGATGAAATACAGAAAATGACATTGTCACATTATATTGCTCAGACAGTTTCTCCAAATCTTGTGTGGTTCGACAAAAAACAACGTATTTCTATTGCTAATGCATACAAATGGTTTTTGTAAGAAAACGCCCCCAAAATGTGGGCGTAGGTGAAAATGATATATGGACAAAATGTTAATATTACCATTTCGGAAGTATTTGCATCAAAATTTTGTTCGAAAGTTTTAAAATTTGGACAAAAAGCGTTTTTTTTTTAAAAACGCCCCCAAAAAGTGGGCGTGGCAAAAAACTTTGTATGAACGAAATATAGATATTAGGATTGTCTAAATATGCTACTCAGACACTTTTTTGAAATTCCTTACGGTTTGGCCAAAAAAAAAGTTTTCCTAAAAAGGGGGCGTGGCAGTGGGCGGATTTTAAAAATTTTTACACTTGTTCTGGTGGCACGGACGAGGATCCTATATACCAAATTTCATTATCCTAGCTCAAAATTTAAGGCCCAAAAACCGCTGACGAACAGACAGACGGACGGACGGACGGACGGACGGACAGACAGACATGGCTAATTCGATTCAGCTAGCGATTCTGAGCCGATCCATATACTTTGAGGTATATGTAGCAAAATTATTTCTCTATGTTACAAACTAAGTATCAAAACTAATATACCCCCCTATGGGATAGGGTATAAAAAACTTAATAGCTAAGACTTACGAGCTTTTTCTCGTCCCTCGAAGTCCTGCCGGCAGCACGTGAAGAGACGCTGAAATAAAAAGCCAATTCGGCAGATTCGCGCACAAGTGTTTAGCACAGAATAGAATTCAAATCCCTAACCTTACTTACACACTAAAAGATTTAAGAATTCAAAAAAATTGCAAAGCTAAAAATAAACTAAATTACTGGCACAAATTTTCACAAATTTTAATTTCCAGGAACTGCCGCTTTCTAAGTTGCAGGCCGCTAGGGGCCGTCTTGGAAGACTGCTTGAACACAGCGAGTCCCGAAGAGCACGTACTGATTCACTTGGGCGACTCACTTTCGTCGCATTAAAATTGTCTTTTTCACTTAGTCACTTTTTGGGTTTAAATATTCTGTCACTCTTATATTCTGCTGGTTTCGTTTGGTGGTCGTTGGGAGTTTCTAGGCGTATTGTGAAGTTCGTTGGCTTGTCTTCCTGCTCCTGTTTGACCGTTAAACCGTTTGCAGCAACGGCTCGGTCGAACGGAACCAACGTCTATGCTTCCTCTTCAGCGTCCCAGAACTTTCTTTGGTGCAGAGACCCTGAAAGTGGTATCCACAAACAGAGTAAACTGACTCTAGTGTCTGACGAGTCTCTGCAGCGAAATTGATGTTAAAAATTGATTAATTCTAATATTCAAAGCTAAATGGAAATGCGATGTACCTCTGCAGCAGGTTGTATATATATATATATATATATATATATATATATATATATATATATATATATATATATATATGTGCACTGGGTCCCTTTCTCACCACTTATATTAGCCACAGATCTATTTGAAATTTGTTATTAGAATATTTGTATCTTCATAAATTTTTATTTCTAACCTACCCACTGAGTGAAATTATCACGCTCGTAAAATATGCGCTGGTTCAAATTCTAACCGTCGCGTCGCTTTGAAAGTAATCGGATTTAACAACCGCTCGGTATAATCGTTGGTACGTTATGCCGGCTTTTAGTGTAATTTCTTTCTTGGTTTTCCCCTGCCTTTGTCTGGATAAATTTCCTTATTTGCCTTCCCTTTTTTTATATTTAGCGTTATCAAAATTCAACTTCTATCATTTTCCTTTTCTAATTTCTCTTGATTAATTTTATATTATTAGTCAGTCCTCTTGAGTGATTTTTTTACATTCGTTTGTGTGTAGTCATGTTGAGTCAAGTCAGTAGGTTTATTTGATCTTACATACTAAAATTATACTATTGTTCTTATCCTAGTATTGCACATCCCTATTTATCTCTCTTCGTGTACTTTCGTATTCTAATCTTTTCTACTTTATATGTCGATCTACCTTACCATTTCTTGTAAGCTTAGCACCTACATCAACCTATATAAACACTTAGTACCAAAATTGACATAGGAACATGACAGATAATGACATTTAAGGAAAACGTCAAAACAATTTTTATTCTGTGGGACGAGTATGGCACGCGAGGACAAGGTAATTATTTCTGGATTATTTTAAATTGTTATTTGTTAGTAATTCTTTTTATTTATTGCATTTAGGAAGGACGATCACATTGTATCTATGGGGGGAAAGTGTTTTGGCTGCTGGGATATACACCACGGATGGCGATTACCAATATCCCACCCCGGCTAACACTTTGTTTACGTTTTGGGATAGGTAAGTACACAAACATGGTTATGACAAAATTTTTAATTGGTTTCTTTTTAGGTATTTTGGAAATGGAAAAGGGGATGGGATCTTGTGGTGGTGCTTTAAAGTGAAGGGTTGTTTTGTTTCCTTGGAGGATAACAACCTTTCATACCAGGGTTGATTTTACCTGGCCACGCAACACATGTTCCTCCGTTGGCTTGATGTGAGATGAGTGAGTTTTCCTTTCTATGCGAGAAAAAATGATCGAGCGAAGTGCGAACGCGTGGGCGGAAGAATATGCAATAAAGAGAAGACGAAAATTTATTTGTTGAGAGAGGTTTTTTTTTTTCAATGTGTGGTGTGTAATAAACCTTGCGAAAGAGAAGATGTAATTACAACGAAAGATTTTCGTATATGTGAGCGAAATCTCGAACAACGAATAACGACGAAATGTGGAACGTAAGAGATTACACCGAACTTTTTGTGGATTATAATTTTGATTTTCTGCGACGAAGTAAACGCATGAATACAATTTTATATGTGATCGCAACTATAAATTTATGTATGTTTGAACATGTTGTTTCAGCAATTTTTAAATGTATTTATTGTATGTAACATATATTTAGTAATTGCAATACATCTCCTAGTATATGGAATGTGCGTTTTATACTTATTTGAACTAAATTAACTATTGATTTAGTTGGTTTTTTATTTTTTCGTAACGCACATTCTAATATTTGGAGCGAATATGACGTACCTTGCAGGGAGGAATACTTAACTTTTCCTGTGTTTTTATTTAATGCTGACTGCGGGTGAGTGGTGATGTTCTCCGAGGTGATTTTCTGCTCCCTTTTCTTCCTTCTTCGTCCTAAAGCGATGTGGTTTTTTACTGCTTCCTTCGGTTTTCCTGCCCGCCTTCACGAAACCCGAATACCGAGCGCGACTCACTTTCACTGTCTTTTTTGTCTTTTTGTTTCACTTATGTGTATAGTTTTTATTGTTTTTTGCACTAATAATTGTCACTTTGTCTTCAACGATTTATAAAACTTTAGATCGATATATCCCGAAAAAACACGTTGGGCGCCAAAAAATGTACGATCAGCGACTTTCTGACCGTTTGGTGAAAAAATTTACTTTAACGATCGTAGGAAAATTCCCACCAGCGAAGGGATTTGTAGGTAGTTGTGCCTTCTTTTCGGAATCGATCGATTACGAACAAAAGGTTCGTACGCGCGAGAACTACGAGCAACGACGACGAAAACGATACACAGAGAATAGTCCGAATAGT
This sequence comes from Rhingia campestris, assembly GCA_932526625.1. NCBI lineage: Eukaryota > Metazoa > Arthropoda > Insecta > Diptera > Syrphidae > Rhingia > Rhingia campestris. The sequence goes on from OW052183.1 coordinate 67,397,811, forward strand.
TCGGTTTTACACGCAAGAAGACTTTGCAATGTGCTTTATTGCTCTATTTATACAATATAATTGGTATAAAATTTAACGAACACAATTCAAATTAATATGGCAAGTATTATAATTAGAGCGCCAAAATTTAAATATGCTACTTTTCTAGTACAAAAGAAGTATTAAAATGTTCATGTTTGATTCTATATAATTCAAATAGTTTTGATGATGAAGTGCTCCAACAATATCTATATTTCGTTAATATAAAAAAAAACCCACTTTTTTGGGGCGTTTTTTTAAAAAAACGTTTTCTGGTCAAATTTTAAAATCTTCAAAAAAAATTTTGATGCACAATCATTGGTAGTATTAATATGAACATTTCGTCTATAGACCATTTTAACCCACGCCCACTTTTTAGGGGCGTTTTCTTACAAAAAAAAAAACATTTGTATGCCCTACCCCAAGGCATCTGCAATAGAAAAACTTTGTTTTTTGTCGAACCATAAAAGAATTTGATAAACCTTCTGAACAATATGTTGTAACAACGTCATTTTCAATACTTTATGACCATAAAGACCACATTTTGGGGGTATTAATTTTAAGGATGGGATGGGATAGGGTATTAAACGATCCGCACAGCGGATTGTAGCATTCTCATATGTTTTTAATATGGTTAGCCAATGGTGCACTTCTTGTTGATGATGGTGGTGTTTGTATTTAGCTGCATCAATTTGTTTCCTCCAGAAACGATCGATGATTCTTTCTTTGCGAAGTTTCACCAAAATGTTGAAAATTGCTTAATAGCTTTGCTCAAAAATGGAGTGGCGTTAATGACTGAATTATCTTGTTCTCAGTATCACGTCGGGGTCACCAATGTTGGCATTCGTTGTAATAAGAAACATATGAGAAGGCTATAATCCGCTGTGCGGATCGTTGAATACCCTATCCCATCCTATCCATAAAACTAAAATCCCCAAAAAAAGTGGGCATGGCTAAAAGCACGATGTGGATAAATGAGAAACATATGAGAAGGCTACAATCCGCTGTGCGGATCGTTGAATACCCTATCCCATCCTATCCACAAAACTAAAATCCCCAAAAAGCGGGCATGGCTTAAAGCACGATGTGGATAAAATAGAAAAAATGATATAGTGACAACAAATTCATCAGACTGCTTATAAAACACCTTTACGGTTTCACAAAAGACAAGGTTTTCTACTGCATATGTTATGGGGTAGTGTATAAAAATGGTTTTTATATAAAAACGCACCCAAAAAGTGGGCGTATGTTAAAATATTATATAGACGAAATGTTCATATTAATAATGTTAATGATTCTGCATCAACATTTTTTTCGAAAAATTAAAAATTTGACCGAAAACAGTTTTTTATTGAAAACGCCCCCAAAAAGTTTGCGTAGCAAAAAACTTTATATGGACCAAATATAGATATTCAGATTGTCTTAATATTTTGTACAGAAACTTTTTTTTAAATTCCTTACGGTTTGGCCAAAAACTGAGTCCGCAGTGGGCGGATTTCAAAAATTTTTACACTTGTTCTGTAGGCACGAACGAGGATCCTATATACCAAATTTCATTATCCTAGCTCAAAAGTTAAGGCCTAAAAATCGGTGACGTACAGACGGACGGACGGACAGACAGACATGGCTTAATCGACTCAGCTAGCGATTCTGAGTCGATCCATATACTTTGAGGCATATGTAGCTAAATTATTTCTCTATGTTACAAACTAAGTAACAAAAGGGCTTGGACTTTTTCCTACCCACTATGGTAGCCTTATTTAGGTTTAGTTTCAATCGGGGTTACATACCACAAACCTGGAGGGAGGTAAACGTGGTATTTATCCCCAAACCAGGCAAACCAATAGAACTACCTAAATCATACCGTCCAATAAGCTTAACATCGTTTTTCCTGAAAACAATGGAAAGAATACTTGACGTACACATTAGAGAGTGCTTAAATGAAAGCACTCCTCTGCACCCATGTCAATTCGCCTACCAAAAAGGTAAATCCACGGAAGGAGCACTTCTATGTTTAACATCACAAATAAAAAGTGCATACGAAAACAAAGAAGTAGCTTTATGTGCCTTCCTAGACATAGAGGGCGCTTTTGACAACACTGGATATGACTCCATATCAAATGCTTTGACTCATAGAAGAATAGATCATCCCACCATCAAATGGATCAAAGCGATGCTTGAAAGTCGGAAAATAACTGCTTCATCAGCACAGACCTCAGTATCAGTAACAGCCGTTAAAGGCTGCCCTCAGGGAGGAGTACTCTCACCCCTACTATGGTCTCTGGTTATCGATAACCTACTTCAAGACCTAAGTAATGCAGGTTTCAATATAATTGGATAGCCGATGACCTAGTCATCATAATAAAGGGCAAAGAACCAAACGAAGTTACAACACGTTTGCAAAACGCCCTTAAGATAGTCATAGACTGGTGTAATAAAGAAAGTCTCTCTATAAACCCCAGCAAGGATATCATCGTCCCTTTTACAAAAAGGAGGAAATTCAATCTTACCCAAATTTCAATTAATGGTACATACATTGAGTATTCCAACGAAGTAAAATATCTTGGAGTGATCCTCGATAAAAAACTAAGCTGGAACTCCCACATCAACAACAAAATTCAAAAAGCAACCAAAGCTTTCTGGGCTTGCCGAAGCATGTATGGTTAAACCTGGGGAATCTCTCCAAAGACCACACACTGGATCTACACGATCATGGTCAGGCCCGTTATAACATACGCTTCAATAGTATGGTGGAACAAAATCACCCAAAAAACAACTATAAATAAATTAAACAAGGTACAACGGCTTGCCTGTCTGGGCATTACCGGAGCTATGCGTACCTGTCCCACGGCGGCTATGGAAGCCTTAATAGGACTAACACCTCTCCACATTTATATAAAAACATATGAGAGGCTACAACCCGCTGTGCGGATCGTTGAATACCCTTTCCCATCCCATCCTTAAAATTAATACCCTCAAAATATATTCCTTATGGCGATGAAATACAGAAAATGACATTGTCACAATATATTGCTCAGACAGTTTATCAAAATCTTTTGTGGTTCGACAAAAACCAACGTAATTCTATTGGTAATGCCTTGGGATGGGGTATACAAATGGTTTTTGTAAGAAAACGCCCCCAAAATGTGGGCGCAGGTGAAAATGATCTATTGACAAAATGTTTATATTACCATTGCGAAAGTATTTGCATCAAATTTTTTTCGAAAGTTTTAAAATTTGGACAAAAAACGTTTTTTACTAAAAACGCCCCCAAAAAGTGGGCGTGGCAAAAAACTTTGTATGAACGAAATATAGATATTAGGATTGTCTAAATATGCTGCTCAGACACTTTTTTGAAATCCCTTACGGTTTGGCTTTAAACTACGTTTTTCAAAAAGGGGGCGTGGCAGTGGGCGGATTTCAAAAATGTTTACACTTGTTCTGCTTCGTCGGCCAGAGAGTCTATGTACCAAATTTCAACACTCTAGCTCAAAATTTAAGGCCCAAAAATCGGTGACACACAGACGGACGGACGGACGGACGGACGGACAGACAGACATGGCTTAATCGACTCAGCTAGCGATTCTGAATCGATCCATATACTTTGAGGTATATGTATCGAAATTATTTCTCTATGTTACAAACTTAATGTCAAAACTAATATACCCCCCCTATGGGATAGGGTATAAAAAGTGGCAATTCCCAGCTCAGCAAGTTTGACACAAGCGGAAGAATTAAACATTAGTGAACATCTAAAACTAATTGAACTTCTATCCGAACTTCCAGAACTTGACATGATCTGTGCGGTTACAGACCGCTTACCAAAGACACTATGCTTCGACAAAAGATTCTCAACGGAGATCACAACCAGAGAAGCATGGTGTAGCAACAACCCTCCAAACTGCCTAAACGGCCTAAAGTGGTATACGGATGGTTCTAAAATGGACTCAGGGGTAGGAGCTGGCATACATGGACCAAATAAAAAACATCTCAATACCTATGGGAAAAAAACCCTAGTGTATTCCAAGCTGAGCTCCATGCCATAAAAGAATGCGCAAACCTAATACACAACTCAGGTATTAAAGGCGCAAACATCCATATATTCACGGGCAGTCAAGCAGCTATAAAAGCCCTTAGCTCACACATCATTGACTCCAAATCAGTACTACACTGCTTCAACTCCCTCCAAACACTCAGTTCCCGGAACAAAACCAAACTATGGTGGGTCCCCGGACATAAGGGAGTTGAAGGTAACGAAAAAGCTGATGAACTAGCCAGAAAAGGTTCCGAAACCCCCTTCATTGGACCTGAACCCTTCTGTGCAATCCCAAAATCAGCCATAGATCAAGTCATAAAAAACTGGGAACAAAACAGATGTGTTTCATACTGGGGAAACATCCCAGGCTTAAGACAGGCCAAAAGAGCTATTCAGCCCTTCAAATCAGATGCCGACAAGATACTAAATCTTCGCAGGCACGATATCAAAAACTTAGTAGGCTACCTAACTGGTCATCACGGTCTGCGATATCACCTAAACAAAATGCGTCTAGTCGACTCACCGGAGTGCAGACTATGTCTAGAAGAAGACGAAACAGCCGAGCATATCATATGTGAATGCCCGGCCCTTTACGGTATGAGAAGAGAATCTTTCTTCAGGGAATTCTTAAGTCCCGAAGAATTGAGGAAATCTTCGGCTGAAAGTATTATCAGCTACATTAGGAAAGTAGAAGCGCTACTAACCTAAAAAGCATCTGACGGCAAGCATAATAGATCTTGCTTAGGCAGGTCAGAATTAAAAAAAAAAAAATACCCATAGGGGTCTATTAGTTTTGATACTTAGTTTGTAACATAGAGAAATAATTTAGCTACATATACCTCAAAGTATATGGATCGACTCAGAATCGCTAGCTGAGTCGAATTAGCCATGTCTGTCTGTCCGTCCGTCCGTCTGTCTGTTCGTCACCGATTTTTGGGCCTTAAATTTTGAGCTAGGATAATGAAATTTGGTAAATAGGATCCTTGGCCGAGTCACCAGAATAAGTGTAAAAATTTTTAAAATCCGCAGACTGCCACGCCCCCTCTTAGAAAAAACGTAGTTTTAAGCCAAACCGTAAGGAATTTCAAAAAAAAAGTGTTAGCAACATATTTAGACAATCCTAATATCTATATTTCGTCCATACAAAGTTTTTTGCCACGCCCACTTTTTGGGGGAGTTTTTAGTAAAAAACGTTTTTTGTCCAAATTTTAAAACTTTCGAAAAAAATGTTGATGCAAATACTTCCGCAATGGTAATATAAACATTTTGTTTATAGATCATTTTCACCTACGCCCCCATTTTGGGGGCGTTTTCTTACAAAAACCATTTGTATACCCCATTCCAAGGCATTAAAAATAGAAAACCGTTGTTTTTTGTCGAACCACAAAAGATTTTGATAAACTGTCTGAGCAATATATTGTGACAATGTCATTTACTGTATTTCATCGCCATAAGGCCTATATTTTGAGGATATAAATTTTAAGGATGGGATGGGATAGGGTTTTCAACGATCCGCATAGCGGATTGTAGCCTCTCATATGTTTATACCCTATCCCATAGGGGGGTATATTAGTTTTGATACTTAGTTTGTAACATAGAGAAATAATTTTGCTACATATACCTCAAAGTATATGGATCGACTCAGAATCGCTAGCTGTGTCAAATTAGCCATGTCTGTCTGTCCGTCCGTCCGTCCGTCCGTCCGTCCGTCCGTCCGTCTGTCTGTTCGTCACCGATTTTTGGGCCTTAAATTTTGAGCTAGGATAATGAAATTTGGTATATAGGATCCTCGTCCGTGCCACCAGAACAAGTGTAAAATCTTTTGAAATCCGCCCACTGCCACGCCCCCTTTTAAGGAAAACTTATTTTTTGGCCAAACCGTAAGGAATTTCAAAAAAGTGTCTGAGCAGCATATTTAGACAATCCTAATATCTATATTTCGTTCATAAAAAGTTTTTTGCCACGCCCACTTTTTGGGGGCGTTTTTAGTAAAAAACGCTTTGTGTCCAAATTTTAAAACTTTCGAAAAAAAATGTTGATGCAAATACTTCCGCAATAGTAATATAAACATTTTGTCTATAGATCATTTTCACCTACGCCCACATTTTGGGGGCGTTGTCTTACAAAAACCATTTGTATACCCCATCCCAAGGCATTAGCAATAGAAATACGTTGTTTTTTGTCGAACCACAAAAGATTTTGATAAACTGTCTGAGCATTGTGACAATGTCATTTTCTGTATTTCATCACGATAAGGCCTATATTTTGAGGATATAAATTTTAAGGATGGGATGAGATAGGCCTTTCATATGTTTATACCCTATCCCATAGGGGTATATTAGTTTTGATACTTAGTTTGTAACATAGAGAAATAATTTTGCTACATATACCTCAAAGTATATGGATCGACTCAGAATCGCTAGCTGAGTCGAATTAGCCATGTCTGTCTGTCCGTCCGTCCGTCTGTCTGTTCGTCACCGATTTTTGGGCCTTAAATTTTGAGCTAGGATAATGAAATTTGGTATATAGGATCTTCGTCCATGCCACCAGAACAAGTGTAAAATCTTTTGAAATCCGCCCACTGCCACGCCCCCTTTTTAGGAAAACTTATTTTTTGGCCAAACCGTAAGGAATTTCAAAAAAGTGTGTGAGCAGCATATTTAGACAATCCTAATATCTATATTTCGTTCATACAAAGTTTTTTGCCACGCCCACTTTTTGGGGGCGTTTTTAGTAAAAAACGCTTTTTGTCCAAATTTTAAAACTTCCGAAAAAAATGTTGATGCAAATACTTCCGCAATAGTAATATAAACATTTTGTCTATAGAACATTTTCACCTACGCCCACTTTTGGGGGCGTTTTCTTACAAAAACCATTTGTATACCCCATCCCAAGGCATTAGCAATAGAAATACGTTGTTTTTTGTCGAACCACACAAGATTTTGAGAAACTGTCTGAGCAATATATTGTGACAATGTCATTTTCTGTATTTCATCGCCATAAGGCCTATATTTTGAGGATATTAATTTAAAGGATGGGATGGGATAGGGTTTTCAACGATCCGCATAGCGGATTGTAGCCTCTCATATGTTTATACCCTATCCCATAGGGGTATATTAGTTTTAATACATAGTTTGTAACATAGAGAAATAATTTAGCTACATATACCTCAAAGTATATGGATCGACTCAGAATCGATAGCTGAGTCGATTTAGCCATGTCTGTCCGTCCGTCCGTCCGTCCGTACGTCACCAGTTTTTGGGCCTTAAATTTTGAGCTAGAAGGATGAAATTTGGTACACGTGCTCTTTGTTGCTCCCAGCAGAATAAGTGTAAACATTTTTGAAATCCGCCCACTGCCACGCCCTCTTTTTAGAAAAACGTATTTTTTGGCCAAACCATAAGGAATTTTGAAAAACTTTCTGAACAACATATTTAGACAATCTGAATATCTGTATTTCGTTCATATAAAGTTTTTTGCCACGCCCACTTTTTGGGGGCGTTTTTAATAAAAAACGTCTTTCGGTCAAATTTTAAAATTTTCGAAAAAACTTTTGATGCAGAATCATTAGTAGTATAAATATGAACATTTCGTCCATAGTTTATTTCAATCCACGCCCACTTTTTGGGGACGTTTTTATATAAAAACCATTTTTACACACTACCCCATAACATATGCAGGAGAAAACCTTGTCTTTTGTAGAACCGTCAAAGTTTTTTGTAAACAGTCTGAACAATTTGTTGTCACCATGTCATTTTCTTTATTTTATCCACATCGTGTTTTTAGCCATGTCCACTTTTTGGGGATTTTAGTTTTACAGATAGGATGGGATAGGGTATTCAACGATCCGCACAGTGGATTGTAGCCTTCTCATATGTTTATACCCTATCCCATAGGGGTATATTAGTTTTGATACTTAGTTTGTAACATAGAGAAATAATTTAGCTACATATACCTCAAAGTATATGGATCGACTCAGAATCGCTAGCTGAGTCGAATTAGCCATGTCTGTCTGTCCGTCCGTCCGTCCGTCTTTCCGTCTGTCTGTTCGTCACCGATTTTTGGGCCTTAAATTTTGAGCTAGGATAATGAAATTTGGTATATAGGATCCTTGGCTGAGTCACCAGAACAAGTGTAAAAATTTTTAAAATCCGCGTACTGCCACGCCCCCTTTTAGAAAAAAACGTAGTTTTAAGCCAAACCGTAAGGAATTTCAAAAAAGTGTGTTAGCAACATATTTAGACAATCCTAATATCTATATTTCGTCCATACAAAGTTTTTTGCTACGCCCACTTTTTGGGGGCGTTTTTAGTAAAAAACGTTTTTTGTCCAAATTTTAAAACTTTCGAAAAAAATTATGATGCAAATACTTCCACAATGGTAATATAAACATTTTGTCTATAGATCATTTTCACCTACGCCCACATTTTGGGGGCGTTTTCTTACAAAAACCATTTGTATACCCCATCCCAAGGCATTAGCAATAGAAATACGTTGTTTTTTGTCGAACCACAAAAGATTTTGAGAAACTGTCTGAGCAATATATTGTGACAATGTCATTTTCTGTTTTTCATCGCCATAAAGCCTATATTTTGAGGATATTAATTAAAAGGATGGGATGGGATAGGGTATTCAACAATCCGCATAGCGGATTGTAGCCTCTCATATGTTTATACCCTATCCCATAGGGGTATATTAGTTTTGATACTTAGTTTGTAACATAGAGAAATAATTTAGCTACATATACCTCAAAGTATATGGATCGACTCAGAATCGCTAGCTGAGTCGAATTAGCCATGTCTCTCTGTCCGTCCGTCCGTCCGTCCGTCCGTCTGTCTGTTCGTCACCGATTTTTGGGCCTTAAATTTTGAGCTAGGATAATGAAATTTGGTATATAGGATCCTTGGCTGAGTCACCAGAACAAGTGTAACAATTTTTAAAATCCGCCTACTGCCACGCCCCCTTTTAGAAAAAACGTAGTTTTAAGCCAAACCGTAAGGAACTTCAAAAAAGTGTGTTAGCAACATATTTAGACAATCCTAATATCTATATTTCGTCCATTCAAAGTTTTTTGCCACGCCCACTTTTTGGGGGGGTTTTTAGTAATAAACGTTTTTTGTCCAAATTTTAAAACTTTCGAAAAAAATTCTGATGCAAATACTTCCACAATGGTAATATAAACATTTTGTCTATAGATCATTTTCACCTACGCCCACATTTTGGGGGCGTTTTCTTACAAAAACCATTTGTATACCCCAACCCAAGGCATTAGCAATAGAAATACGTCGTTTTTTGTCGAACCACAAAAGATTTTGAGAAACTGTCTGAGCAATATATTGTGACAATGTCATTTTCTGTTTTTCATCGCCATAAAGCCTATATTTTGAGGATATTAATTAAAAGGATGGGATGGGATAGGGTATTCAACGATCCGCATAGCGGATTGTAGCCTCTCATATGTTTATACCCTATCCCATAGGGGTACATATACCTCAAAGTATATGGATCGACTCAGAATCGCTAGCTGAGTCGAATTAGCCATGTCTGTCTGTCCGTCCGTCCGTCTGTCTGTTCGTCACCGATTTTTGGGCCTTAAATTTTGAGCTAGGATAATGAAATTTGGTATATAGGATCTTCGTCCATGCCACCAGAACAAGTGTTAAATCTTTTGAAATCCGCCCACTGCCACGCCCCCTTTTTAGGAAAACTTATTTTTTGGCCAAACCGTAAGGAATTTCAAAAAAGTGTGTGAGCAGCATATTTAGACAATCCTAATATCTATATTTCGTTCATACAAAGTTTTTTGCCACGCCCACTTTTTGGGGGCGTTTTTAGTAAAAAACGCTTTTTGTCCAAATTTTAAAACTTCCGAAAAAAATTCTGATGCAAATACTTCCACAATGGTAATATAAACATTTTGTCTATAGAACATTTTCACCTACGCCCACATTTTGGGGGCGTTTTCTTACAAAAACCATTTGTATACCCCATCCCAAGGCATTAGCAATAGAAATACGTTGTTTTTTGTCGAACCACACAAGATTTTGAGAAACTGTCTGAGCAATATATTGTGACAATGTCATTTTCTGTATTTCATCGCCATAAGGCCTATATTTTGAGGATATTAATTTAAAGGATGGGATGGGATAGGGTTTTCAACGATCCGCATAGCGGATTGTAGCCTCTCATATGTTTATACCCTATCCCATAGGGGTATATTAGTTTTAATACATAGTTGGTAACATAGAGAAATAATTTAGCTACATATACCTCAAAGTATATGGATCGACTCAGAGTCGATAGCTGAGTCGATTTAGCCATGTCTGTCCGTCCGTCCGTCCGTCCGTACGTCACCAGTTTTTGGGCCTTAAATTTTGAGCTAGAAGGATGAAATTTGGTACACGTGCTCTTTGTTGCTCCCAGCAGAACAAGTGTAAACATTTTTGAAATCCGCCCACTGCCACGCCCCCTTTTTAGAAAAACGTATTTTTTGGCCAAACCATAAGGAATTTTGAAAAACTTTCTGAACAACATATTTAGACAATCTGAATATCTGTATTTCGTTCATATAAAGTTTTTTGCCACGCCCACTTTTTGGGGGCGTTTTTAATAAAAAACGTCTTTCGGTCAAATTTTAAAATTTTCGAAAAAACTTTTGATGCAGAATCATTAGTAGTATAAATATGAACATTTCGTCTATAGTTTATTTCAACCCACGCCCACTTTTTGGGGGCGTTTTTATATAAAAACCATTTTTACACACTACCCCATAACATATGCAGGAGAAAACCTTGTCTTTTGTAGAACCGTCAAAGTTTTTTGTAAACAGTCTGAACAATTTGTTGTCACCATGTCATTTTCTTTATTTTATCCACATCGTGTTTTTAGCCATGTCCACTTTTTGGGGATTTTAGTTTTACAGATAGGATGGGATAGGGTATTCAACGATCCGCACAGTGGATTGTAGCCTTCTCATATGTTTATACCCTATCCCATAGGGGTATATTAGTTTTGATACTTAGTTTGTAACATAGAGAAATAATTTAGATACATATACCTCAAAGTATATGGATCGACTCAGAATCGCTAGCTGAGTCGAATTAGCCATGTCTGTCTGTCCGTCCGTCCGTCCGTCTTTCCGTCTGTCTGTTCGTCACCGATTTTTGGGCCTTAAATTTTGAGCTAGGATAATGAAATTTGGTATATAGGATCCTTGGCTGAGTCACCAGAACAAGTGTAAAAATTTTTAAAATCCGCGTACTGCCACGCCCCCTTTTAGAAAAAACGTAGTTTTAAGCCAAACCGTAAGGAATTTCAAAAAAGTGTGTTAGCAACATATTTAGACAATCCTAATATCTATATTTCGTCCATACAAAGTTTTTTGCTACGCCCACTTTTTGGGGGCGTTTTTAGTAAAAAACGTTTTTTGTCCAATTTTTAAAACTTTCGAAAAAAATTCTGATGCAAATACTTCCACAATGGTAATATAAACATTTTGTCTATAGATCATTTTCACCTACGCCCACATTTTGGGGGCGTTTTCTTACAAAAACCATTTGTATACCCCATCCCAAGGCATTAGCAATAGAAATACGTTGTTTTTTGTCGAACCACAAAAGATTTTGAGAAACTGTCTGAGCAATATATTGTGACAATGTCATTTTCTGTTTTTCATCGCCATAAAGCCTATATTTTGAGGATATTAATTAAAAGGATGGGATGGGATAGGGTATTCAACGATCCGCATAGCGGATTGTAGCCTCTCATATGTTTATACCCTATCCCATAGGGGTATATTAGTTTTGATACTTAGTTTGTAACATAGAGAAATAATTTAGCTACATATACCTCAAAGTATATGGATCGACTCAGAATCGCTAGCTGAGTCGAATTAGCCATGTCTGTCTGTCCGTCCGTCCGTCCGTCTGTCTGTTCGTCACCGATTTTTGGGCCTTTAATTTTGAGCTAGGATAATGAAATTTGGTATATAGGATCCTTGGCTGAGTCACCAGAACAAGTGTAAAATTTTTTAAAATCCGCCTACTGCCACGCCCCCTTTTAGAAAAAACGTAGTTTTAAGCCCAACCGTAAGGAATTTCAAAAAAGTGTGTTAGCAACATATTTAGACAATCCTAATATCTATATTTCGTCCATACAAAGTTTTTTGCCACGCCCACTTTTTGGGGGCGTTTTTAGTAAAAAACGTTTTTTGTCCAAATTTTAAAACTTTCGAAAAAAAATTCTGATGCAAATACTTCCACAATGGTAATATAAACATTTTGTCTGTAGATCATTTTCACCTACGCCCACATTTTGGGGGCGTTTTCTTACAAAAACCATTTGTATACCCCATCCCAAGGCATTAGCAATAGAAATACGTTGTTTTTTGTCGAACCACAAAAGATTTTGAGAAACTGTCTGAGCAATATATTGTGACAATGTCATTTTCTGTTTTTCATCGCCATAAAGCCTATATTTTGAGGATATTAATTAAAAGGATGGGATGGGATAGGGTATTCAACGATCCGCATAGCGGATTGTAGCCTCTCATATGTTTATACCCTATCCCATAGGGGTATATTACTTTTGATACTTAGTTTGTAACATAGAGAAATAATTTAGCTACATATACCTCAAAGTATATGGATCGACTCAGAATCGATAGCTGAGTCGATTTAGCCATGTCTGTCCGTCCGTCCGTCCGTCCGTCCGTACGTCACCAGTTTTTGGGCCTTAAATTTTGAGCTAGAAGGATGAAAATTGGTACACATGCTCTTTGTTGCTCCCAGCAGAACAAGTGTAAAAATTTTTGGAATCCGCCCACTGCCACGCCCCCTTTTTAGAAAAACGTATTTTTTGGCCAAACCATAAGGAATTTTGAAAAACTTTCTGAACAACATATTTAGACAATCTGAATATCTGTATTTCGTTCTTATAAAGTTTTTTGCCACGCCCACTTTTTGGGGGCGTTTTTAATAAAAAACGTTTTTCGGTCAAATTTTAAAATTTTCTAAAAAAATTTTGATGCAGAATCATTAGTAATATAAATATGAACATTTCGTCGATAGAACATTTTAACCCACGCCCACTTTTTGGGGGCGTTTTTATATAAAAACCATTTTTATACCCTACCCCATAACATATGCAGGAGAAAACCTTGTCTTTTGTAGAACCGTAAAAGTTTTTTATAAGCAGTCTGAAGAATTTGTTGTCACCATGTCATATTCTTAATTTTATCCACATCGTGTTTTTAGCCATGTCCACTTTTTGGGGATTTTAGTTTTACAGATATGATGGGATAGGGTATTCAACGATCCGCACAGTGGATTGTAGCCTTCTCATATGTTTATACCCTATCCCATAGGGGGGTATATTAGTTTTGATACTTAGTTTGTAACATAGAGAAATAATTTTGCTACATATACCTCAAAGTATATGGGTCGACTCAGAATCGCTAGCTGAGTCGAATTAGCCATGTCTGTCTGTCCGTCCGTCCGTCCGTCTGTCTGTTCGTCAGCGGTTTTTGGGCCTTAAATTTTGAGCTAGGATAATGAAATTTGGTATTTAGGATCCTCGTCAGTGCCACCAGAACAAGTGTACAAATTTTTGAAATCCGCCCACTGCCACGCCCCCTTTTAAGGAAAACTTATTTTTTGGCCAAACCGTAAGGAATTTCAAAAAAGTGTCTTAGTAGCATATTTAGACAATCCTAATATCTATATTTCGTTCATACAAAGTTTTTTGCCACGCCCACTTTTTGGGGGCGTTTTTAGTAAAAAACGCTTTTTGTCCAAATTTTAAAACTTTCGAAAAAAATTTTGATGCAAATACTTCCAAAATGGTAATATAAACATTTTGTCTAAAGATCATTTTCACCTACGCCCACATTTTGGGGGCGTTTTCTTACAAAAACCATTTGTATACCCCATCCCAAGGCATTAGCAATAGAAATACGTTGTTTTTTGTCGAACCACACAAGATTTTGAGAAACTGTCTGAGCAATATATTGTGACAATGTCATTTTCTGTATTTCATCGCCATAAGGCCTATATTTGGAGGATATTAATTTAAAGGATGGGATGGGATAGGGTATTCAACGATCCGCACAGCGGATTGTATTCTTCTCATATGTTTATACCCTATCCCAAAGGGGGGTATATTAGTTTTGATACTTAGTTTGTAACATAGAGAAATAATTTTGCTACATATACCTCAAAGTATGTGGATCGACTCAGAATCGCTAGCTGAGTCGAATTAGCCATGTCTGTCTGTCCGTCCGTCCGTCCGTCCGTCCGTCTGTCTGTTCGTCAGCGGTTTTTGGGCCTTAAATTTTGAGCTAGGATAATGAAATATGGTATATAAGATCCTCGTCCGTGCCACCAGAACAAGTGTAAAAATTTTTGAAATCCGCCCACTGCCACGCCCCCTTTTTAGGAAAACTTATTTTTTGGCCAAACCGTAAGGAATTTCAAAAAAGAATCTGAGTAGCATATTTAGACAATCCTAATATCTATATTTCGTTCATATAAAGTTTTTTGCCACGCCCACTTTTTGGGGGCGTTTTTAGTAAAAAACGCTTTTTGTCCAAATTTTAAAACTTTCGAAAAAAAATTTGATGCAAATACTTCCGAAATGGTAATATAAACATTTTGTCCATAGATCATTTTCACCTACGCCCACATTTTGGGGGCGTTTTCTTACAAAAAACATTTGCATACCCCATCCCAAGGCATTAGCAATAGAAATACGTTGTTTTTTGTCGAACCACACAAGATTTTGAGAAACTGTCTGAGCAATATATTGTGACAATGTCATTTTCTGTATTTCATCGCCATAAGGCCTATATTTTGAGGATATTAATTTAAAGGATGGGATGGGATAGGGTATTCAACGATCCGCATAGCGGATTGTAGCCTCTCATATGTTTATACCCTATCCCATAGGGGTATATTAGTTTTGATACATAGTTTGTAACATAGAGAAATCATTTAGCTACATATACCTAAAAGTATATGGATCGACTCAGAATCGATAGCTGAGTCGATTTAGCCATGTCTGTCCGTCCGTCCGTCCGTCCGTCCGTCCGTCCGTCCGTACGTCACCAGTTTTTGGGCCTTAAATTTTGAGCTAGAAGGATGAAATTTAATACACGTGCTCTTTGTTGCTTCCAGCAGAACAAGTGTAAAACTTTTTGAAATCCGCCCACTGCCACGCCCCCTTTTTAGAAAAACGTATTTTTTGGCCAAACCATAAGGAATTTTGAAAAACTTTCTGAACAACATATTTAGACAATCTGAATATCTGTATTTCGTTCATATAAAGTTTTTTGCCACGCCCACTTTTTGGGGGCGTTTTTAATAAAAAACCTTTTTCGGTCAAATTTTAAAATTTTCGAAAAAACTTTTGATGCAGAATAATTAGTAATATAAATATGAACATTTCGTCAATAGACCATTTTAACCCACGCCCACTTTTTGGGGGCGTTTTTATATAAAAACCATTTTTATACCCTACCCCATAACATATGCAGGAGAAAACCTTGTCTTTTGTAGAACCGTAAAAGTTTTTTATAAGCAGTCTGAAGAATTTGTTGTCACCATGTCATATTCTTAATTTTATCCACATCGTGTTTTTAGCCATGTCCACTTTTTGGGGATTTTAGTTTGACAGATAGGATGGGATAGGGTATTCAACGATCCGCACAGTGGATTGTAGCCTTCTCATATGTTTATACCCTATCCCATAGGGGTATATTAGTTTTGATACTTAGTTTGTAACATAGAGAAATAATTTTGCTACATATGCCTCAAAGTATATGGATCGACTCAGAATCGCTAGCTGAGTCGAATTAGCCATGTCTGTCTGTCCGTCCGTCCGTCCGTCTGTCTGTTCGTCACCGATTTTTGGGCCTTAAATTTTGAGCTAGGATAATGAAATTTGGTATATAGGATCCTCGTCCGTGCCACCAGAACAAGTGTAAAAATTTTTGAAATCCGCCCACTGCCACGCCCCCTTTTTAGGAAAACTTATTTTTTGGCCAAACCGTAAGGAATTTCAAAAAAGTGTCTGAGTAGCATATTTAGACAATCCTAATATCTATATTTCGTTCATACAAAGTTTTTTGCCACGCCCACTTTTTGGGGGCGTTTTTAGTAAAAAACGCTTTTTGTCCAAATTTTAAAACTTTCGAAAAAAATTTTGATGCAAATACTTTCGCAATGGTAATATAAACATTTTGTCCATAGATCATTTTCACCTACGCCCACATTTTGGGGGCGTTTTCTTACAAAAACCATTTGTATACCCCTTCCCAAGGCATTAGCAATAGAATTGTGACAATGTCATTTTCTGTATTTCATCGCCATAAGGCCTATATTTTGAGGATATTAATTTAAAGGATGGGATGGGATAGGGTATTCAACGATCCGCATAACGGATTGTAGCCTCTCATATTTTTTTTTTATACCCTATCCCATAGGGGGGTATATTAGTTTTGATACTTAGTTTGTAACATAGAGAAATAATTTAGCTACATATACCTCAAAGTATATGGATCGACTCAGAATCGCTAGCTGGTCGAATTAGCCATGTCTGTCTGTCCGTCCGTCCGTCCGTCCGTCTGTCTGTTCGTCACCGATTTTTGGGCCTTAAATTTTGAGCTAGGATAATGAAATTTGGTATATAGGATCCTCGTCCGTGCCACCAGAACAAGTGTAAAAATTTTTGAAATCCGCCCACTGCCACGCCATCTTTTTAGAAAAACTTGTTTTTTGGCCAAACCGTAAGGAATTTCAAAAAGTGTCTGAGCAGCGTATTTAGACAATCCTAATATCTATATTTCGTTCATACAAAGTTTTTTGCCACGCCCAATTTTTGGGGGCGTTTTTAGTAAAAAACGCTTTTTGTCCAAATTTTAAAACTTTCGAAAAAATGTTTGATGCAAATACTTCCGCAATTGTAATATAAACATTTTGTCCATAGATCATTTTCACCTACGCCCACATTTTGGGGGCGTTTTCTTACAAAAACCAATTGTATACCCCATCCCAAGGCATTAGCAATAGAAAACCGTTGTTTTTTGTCGAACCACAAAAGATTTTGAGAAACTGTCTGAGCAATATATTGTGACAATGTCATTTTCTGTATTTCATCGCCATAAGGCCTATATTTTGAGGATATTAATTTAAAGGATGGGATGGGATAGGGTATTCAACGATCCGCATAGCGGATTGTAGCCTCTCATATGTTTTGATTTAATTATACCCTATCCCATAGGGGTATATTAGTTTTGATACTTAGTTTGTAACATAGAGAAATAATTTTGCTACATATACCTCAAAGTATATGGATCGACTCAGAATCGCTAGCTGAGTCGATTAAGCCATGTCTGTCTGTCCGTCCGTCCGTCCGTCCGTCCGTCCGTCTGTACGTCACCGATTTTTAGGCCTTAAATTTTGAGCTAGTATAATGAAATTTGGTACATAGGATCCTCGTCTCTGCCTACAAAACAAGTGTAAAAATTTTTGAAATCCGCCTACTGCCACGCCCCCTTTTAAGAAAAACTCAGTTTTTGACCAAACCGTAAGGAATTTTAAAAAAGTTTCTGAACAACATATTTAGACAATATTAATATCTATATTTCGTCTATATAAAGTTTTTTGCCACGCCCACTTTTTGGGGGCGTTTTCAATTAAAAACTGTTTTCGGTCAAATTTTAAATTTTTCGAAAAAAATTTTGATGCAGAATCATTAACATTATTAATATGAACATTTCGTCTATATACCATTTTAACCCACGCCCACTTTTTGGGGGCGTTTTTATATAAAAAACATATGAGAAGGCTACAATCCGCTGTGCGGATCGTTGAATACCCTATCCCATCCTATCCATAAAACTAGAATCCCCAAAAAAGTGGGCATGGCTAAAAACACGATGTGGATAAAATAAAAAAAATGATATAGTGACAACAAATTCTTCAGGCTGCTTACAAAACACTTTTACGGTTCTACAAAAGATAAGGTTTTCTCCAGTATATGTTATGGGGTAGTGTATAAAATGGTTTTTATATAAAAACGCCCCCAAAAAGTGGGCGTGGGTTAAAATGGTATAAAGACGAAATGTTTATATTAATAATGTTAATGATTCTGCATCAAACATTTTTTCGAAAAATTTAAAATTTGACCGAAAACAGTTTTTTATTGAAAACGCCCCCAAAAAGTGGGCGTGGCAAAAAACTTTATATGAACGAAATATAGATATTACGATTCTGTAAATATGCTGTTCAGACACTTTTTTAAAATTCTTTACGGTTTTGCCAAAAATTACGTTTTTCTAAAAAGGGGGCGTGGCAGTGGGCGGATTTCAAAAATGTTTACACTTGTTCTGGTGACTCGGACAAGGATCCTATTTACCAAATTTCATTATCCTAGCTCAAAATTTAAGTCCGAAAAATCGGTGACGAACAGACAGACGCACGGACGGACACACGGACGGACGGACGGACGGACGGACGGACGGACGGACGGACGGACGGACAGACAGACATGGCTAATTCGACTCAGCTAGCGATTCTGAGTCGATCCATATACTTTGAGGTATATGTAAAAAAATTATTTCTCTATGTTACAAACTATGTATCAAAACTAATATACCCCCCTATGGGATAGGGTATAAACATTTTTATACACTACCCCATAACATATGCAGGAGAAAACCTTGTCTTTTGTAGAACCGTAAAATTGTTTTGTAAGCAGTCCGAAGAATTTGTTGTCACTATATCATTTTTTTCTATTTTATCCACATCGTGTTTTTAGCCACGCCCACTTTTTTGGGGATTTTAGTTTTATGGATAGGATGGGATAGGGTATTCAACGATCCGCACAGCGGATTGTAGCCTTCTCATATGTTTATACCCTATCCCATAGGGGTATATTAGTTTTGATACTTTGTTTGTAACATAGAGAAATAATTTAGCTACATATACCTCAAAGTATATGGATCGACTCAGAATCGCTAGCTGAGTCGATTAAGCCATGTCTGTCTGTCCGTCCGTCCGTCCGTCCGTCCGTCTGTACGTCACCGATTTTTAGGCCTTAAATTTTGAGCTAGGATAATGAAATTTGGTATATAGGATCCTCGCCCGTGCCTACAGAACATGTGTTAAAATTTTTGAAATCCGCCCACTGCCACGCCCCCTTTTAAGAAAAACTCAGGTTTTGGCCAAACCGTAAGGAATTTTAAAAAAGTGTCTGAGAAGCATATTTTTAGAATCGTAATATCTATATTTCGTCGATACAAAGTTTTTTGCCACGCCCACTTTTTGGGGGCGTTTTCTATAAAAAACCTTTTTTGGCCAAATTTGAAAATTTTAGAAAAAAATTTTGATGCAAAACCATAGGCAGTATTAATATGAACATTTCGTTAGAAGACCATTTTAACCCACGCCAACTTTTTGGGGGCGTTTTCCTACAAAAACCATTTGTATGCACTACCCCAAGGCATATGCAATACAAAAACGTTGTTTTTTGTCGAACCACAAAAGGTTTTGATAAACTCTCTAAGCAATATATTGTGACAGTGTCATTTTCTGTATTTTATCGCCATAAAGCCCACATTTTGAGGATATTATTTTAAAGATGGGATGGGATAGGGTATTCAACGATCCGCACAGCGGATTGTAGCCTCTCATATGTTTATACCCTATCCCATAGGAGGGTATACTAGTTATACCCTATCCCATAGGGGTATATTAGTTTTGATACATAGTTTGTAACATAGAGAAATAATTTTTTTACATATACCTCAAAGTATATGGATCGACTCAGAATCGCTAGCTGAGTCGAATTAGCCATGTCTGTCTGTCCGTCCGTCTGTCTGTTCGTCAGTGGTTTTTGGGCCTTAAATTTTGAGCTAGGATAATGAAATTTGGTATATAGGATCCTCGTCCGTGCCACCAGAACAAGTGTAAAAATTTTTGAAATCCGCCCACTGCCACGCCCCCTTTTTAGAAAAACTTATTTTTTGGCCAAACCGTAAGGAATTTCAAAAAAATGTCTGAGTAGCATATTTAGATAATCCTAATATCTATATTTCGTTTATACAAAGTTTTTTGCCACGCCACTTTTTGGGGGCGTTTCTAGTAAAAAACTCTTTTTGTCCAAATTTTAAAACTTTCGAAAAAAATTTTGATGCAAATACTTCCGAAATGGTAATATAAACATTTTGTCCATAGATCATTTTCACCTACGCCCACATTTTGGGGGCGTTTTCTTACAAAAACCATTTGTATACCCCATCCAAAGGCATTAGCAATAGAAATACGTTGTTTTTTGTCGAACCACACAAGATTTTGAGAAACTGTCTGAGCAATATATTGTGACAATGTCATTTTCTGTATTTCATCGCCATAAGGCCTATATTTTTAGGATATTAATTTAAAGAATGGGATGGGATAGGGTATTCAACGATCCGCATAGCGGATTTTAGCCTCTCATATGTTTAGGTATACCCTATCCCTTAGGGGTATATTAGTTTTGATACTTAGTTTGTAACATAGAGAAATAATTTTGCTACATATACCTCAAAGTCTATGGATCGACTCAGAATCGCTAACTGAGTCGATTAAGCCATGTCTGTCTGTCCGTCCGTCTGTACGTCACCGATTTTTAGGCCTTAAATTTTGAGCTAGGATAATGAAATTTGGTATATAGGATCCTCGTCTCTGCCTACAGAACAAGTGTAAAAATGTTTGAAATCCGCCTACTGCCACGCCCCCTTTTAAGAAAAACTCAGTTTTTGACCAAACCGTAAGGAATTTTAAAAAAGTTTCTGAACAACATATTTAGACAATATCAATATCTATATTTCGTTCATATAAAGTTTTTTGCCACGCCCACTGTTTGGGGGCGTTTACAATTAAAAACTGTTTTCGGTCAAATTTTAAATTTTTCGAAAAAAAATTTTGATGCAGAATCATTAACATTATTAATATGAACATTTCGTCTATGTACCATTTTAACCCACGCCCACTTTTTGGGGGCGTTTTTATATAAAAACCATTTTTATCCACTACCCCATAACATATGCAGGAGAAAACCTTGTCTTTTGTAGAACCGTAAAATTGTTTTGTAAGCAGTCTGAAGAATTTGTTGTCACTATATCATTTTTTCTATTTTATCCACATCGTGTTTTTAGCCATGTCCCCTTTATTGGGGATTTTAGTTTTATGGATAGGATGGGATAGGGTATTCAACGATCCGTACAGCGGATTGTAGCCTTCTCATATGCTTTTTTATAAAAAAAAACGTTGTCTGGTCAAATGTTAAAAGTTTCAAAAATAATTTTGACGCACAATCATTGGTAGTATTAATATGAACATTTCTACAATAGACCATTTTAACCCACGCCCACTTTTTGGGGGCGTTTTCTTACAAAAAAAAAACATTTGTATGCCCTACCCCAAGGCATATGCAAACGTTGTTTTTCGTCGAACCACAAAATAATTTGATAAACCTTCCTAGCAATATGTTGTGATAACGCCATTTTCAATACAACGCCATTTTCAATACTTTATGACCATAAAGACAACATTCTGGGGATATTAATATTAAGGATGAGATGGGATAGGATATTTAACGATCGGTACAGCGGATTGTAGCCTTCTCATATATTTATACCCTATCTCATTGGGGTATATTAGTTTTGATACTTAGTTTGTAACATAGAGATATAATTTAGATACATATACCTCAAAGTATATGGATTGACTCCGAATCACTAGCTGAGTCGATTAAGCTATGTCTGTCCGTCCGTCCGTATGTACGTCACCGATTTTAAGGCCTCAAATTTTAAGCTAGGATAATGAAATTTGGTATATAGGATCCTCGTCCGTGCCTACAGAACAAGTGTAAACATTTTGGAAATCCGCCCACTGCCGCGCCCCCTTTTAAGAAAAACTCGGTTTTTGGTCAAACCGTTAGGAATTTTAAAAAAGTTTCTGAACAACATATTTAGACAATCCTAATGTCTATATTTCGTCTATATAAATTTTAACCCACGCCCACTTTTTGGGGGCGTTTTTATATAAAAACATATGGAAGGCTACAATCCGATGTGCGGATCGTTGAATACCCTATCCCATCCTATCTGTTAAACTAAAATCCCCAAAAAGTCGACATGGCTAAGCACACGATGTGGATAAAATGAAGAAAATGTCATGGTGACAACAAATTCATCGGACTGCTTATAAAAAACTTTTACGGTTCTACAAAAGACAAGGTTTTCTACTGCATATGTTATGGTGTGGTGTATAAAAATGGTTTTTATATAAAAACGCCCCCAAAAAGTGGGCGTGGGTTAAAATGATCTATAGACGAAATGTTCATATTTATATTGCTAATGATTCTGCATCAAAAGTTTTTTCGAAAATTTTGAAATTTGACCGGAAAACGTTTTTTATTAAAAACGCCCCCAAAAAGAGGGCGTGGGTTAAAAAAGTCTATGGACGAAATGTTCATATTTATATTACTAATGATTCTGCATCAAAAGTTTTTTCGAAAATTTTGAAATTTGACCGAAAAAACGTTTTTTATTAAAAACGTCCCCAAAAAGAGGGCGTGGCAAAAAACTTTTTATAAACGAAATACAGATATTCAGATTGTCTAAATATGTTGTTCAGAAAGTTTTTCAAAATTCCTTATGGCTTGGCCAAAAAAATACGTTTTTCTAAAAAGGGGGCGTGGTAGTGGGCGGATTTCAAAAATTTTTACACTTGTTCTGCTGGGAGCAACAAAGAGCACGTGTACCAAATTTCATCCTTCTAGCTCAAAATTTAAGGCCCAAAAACTGGTGACGTACGGACGGACGGACAGACATGGCTAAATCGACTCAGCTATCGATTCTGAGTCGATCCATATACTTTGAGGTATATGTAGCTAAATTATTTCTCTATGTTACAAACTATGTATCAAAACTAGTATACCCCTATGGGATAGGGTATAAACATATGAGAGGCTACAATCCGCTATGCGGATCGTTGAATACCCTATCCCATCCCATCCTTTAAATTAATATCCTCAAAATATAGGCCTTATGGCGATGAAAAACAGAAAATGACATTGTCGCAATATATTGCTCAGACAGTTTCTCAAAATCTTTTGTGGTTCGACAAAAAACAACGTATTTCTATTGCTAATGCCTTGTTATGGGGTATACAAATGGTTTTTGTAAGAAAACGCCCCCAAAATGTGGGCGTAGGTGAATATGATCTATAGGCAAAATGTTTATATTACCATTGCGGAAGTATTTGCATCAAAATTTTTTTCGAAAGTTTTAAAATTTGGACAAAAAACGTTTTTTACTAAAAACGCCCCCAAAAAGTGGGCGTGGCAAAAAACTTTGTATGGACGAAATATAGATATTACGATTGTCTAAATATGTTGCTATCACACTTTTTTGAAATTCCTTACGGTTTGGCTTAAAACTACGTGTTTTCTAAAAGGGGGCGTGGCAGTGGGCGGATTTTAAATTTTTTTACACTTGTTCTGGTGACTCGGCCAAGGATCCTATATACCAAATTTCATTATCCTAGCTCAAAATTCAAGGCCAAAAATCGGTGACGAACACGCAGACGGACGGACGGACGGACAGACAGACATGGCTAATTCGACTCAGCTCGCGATTCTGAGTCGATCCATATACTTTGAGGTATATGTAGCTAAATTATTTCTCTATGTTACAAATTAAGTATTAAAAAAAACTTTGTTTTTTGTCGAACCATAAAAGAGTTTGATAAAACTTCTGAACAATATTACGATTCTCTAAATATACTGCTCAGACACTTTTTATACCCTATCCCATAGGGGTGTATTAGTTTTGATACATAGTTTGTAACATAGAGAAATAATTTAGCTACATATACCTCTAAGCATATGGATCGACTCAGAATCGATAGCTGAGTCGATTTAGCCATGTCTGTCCGTCCGTCTGTCCGTCCGTCCGTCCGTCCGTACGTCACCAGTTTTCGGGCCTTAAATTTTGAGCTAGAAGGATGAAATTTGGTACACCTGCTCTTTGTTGCATCCCAGCAGAACAAGTGTAAAAAATTTTGAAATCCGCCCACTGCCACGCCACGAATTTTAAAAAAGTGTCTGAAAAACGTAGTTAGAGAATCGTAATATCTATATTTCGTTCATATAAAGTTTTTTGCCACGCCCACTTTTTGGGGGCGTTTTTAATAAAAAACGTTTTAGGTCAAATTTTAAAATTTTAGAAAAAAAATTTTATGCAGAATAGTTTGTAATATTAATATAAACATTTCGTTTATAGATCATTTTAGTCCACGCCCACTTTTTGAGGGCGTTTTCTTACAAAAACCGTTTGTATACCCTACCCCATAGCATATGCAGGAGGAAAACGATGTGTTTTATTTATTTATTTATTTATTTATTTATTTAACTACAGATACATTATTGATCACAATTAATTTGAAATATTTCTATTTTAATTAATATCTATAAAATAAAATAACATATTATAGTTTATTAATTTAGTCTTTAGCTCGTGTGAGGATAAATTAAATCAATTATATTTTTATGCAGATAAAAATGCTTGCATAATAACGACAATGGTTCATTATTCAAATAATTTCTATTAGAGTTATTTATTTTTAACAAATTATAGTTACGACTTACGTAAATTGGGACATTGATATGTAACAATGATAACAAATATGGCGAATTGATTTCACCGGTTAGAAGTTTGAAAACATATAATCCATTTGTTGACGACCTTCTATCAGCAAGTGTGTTTAGACCAATTAACATAAGACGTTGACGATATGGCGGTAAATGTACACGATTATTCCAATTCAGATGACGCAAGGCGAAGAGCAAAAATTGTTTTTGGACAGATTCAATACGTGAAATATGACAGGCGTAATATGGGCACCATACTTGACATCCAAATTCCAACACAGAACGCACAAGACCAACATAAAGACTTTTCGTAACATATGGGTCATTAAGTTCTCTAGACCAACGCTTAATCATAGCTAAGCGGGAAGAGGCTTTATTTATAGTTGAGTTGATATGCAACTTAAAGTCCAGGTTAGGGTCAAAAATTACTCCGAAGTCAAGAAAATGATTCACTCTTTCAAGACATGCGCCACTAATAAAATAGTCAATTAGATGAAAACTTTTGGTCCTAGCAAAAGTCATAATTTTACATTTATTAGTGTTGAGTGAAAGATTATTATGATTGCACCATGATGATAAATTATTTAAATCTACTTGTAGTTTTGTATGCTCGTTCATATTTTTGTAAGTTAAAGATATTTTTGCATCATCAGCATACAAATGGACGTCACTGTATTTTATCACAGAAGGTAAATCATTTATGAACAGGAGAAACAAAAGAGATCCCAGGTGACTACCTTGTGGAACTCCAGACTTGACATTGATAATTCCAGATACGTGACATTTAAATTTAACGAATTGTACACGAGACGACAAGTAACATTTAATCCATAAAATGTATTTCGGAGACATGCCAATACAATGCAGTTTATTGATCAGCATGCGATGATTTATTTGATCAAAAGCTTTCGAAAAGTCAGTATAAACGACGTCGGTTTGGAGTCCATTCTTAAATCCACCAGAAACATGCGAGGAAAACTCAAGAAGATTTGTTACAATTGATCGACCTTTCACAAATCCATGTTGACAAGTTGATATAATTGATTTCGTTTTGTGTGATAAGTCTTCAGTTATTATTGAATCAAATAATTTAGGAATCACACTAAGCTTTGCAATGCCTCTATACCTCAAAGTATATGGATCGACTCAGAATCGCTAGCTGCGTCGAATTAGCCATGTCTGTCTGTCCGTCCGTCCGTGTGTCCGTCCGTCCGTCTGTCTGTTCGTCACCGATTTTTGGGCCTTAAATTTTGAGCTAGGATAATGAAATTTGGTATATAGGATCCTTGGCCGAGTCACCAGAACAAGTGTAAACATTTTTAAAATCCGCCCACTGCCACGCCCCCTTTTAGAAAAAACGTAGTTTAGAGCCAAACCGTAAGGAATTTCAAAAAAGTGTGTTTGCAACATATTTAGACAATCCTTATATCTATATTTTGTCCATACAAAGTTTTTGCCACTCCCACTTTTTGGGGGCGTTTTTTATAAAAAATGTTTTTTGGTCAAATTTTAACATTTTCGAAAAAAAAATTTGATGCACAATCATTGGCAGTATTAATACCAACATTTCGTCTATAGACCACTTTAACCCACGCCCACTTTTTGGGGGCGTTTTCTTACAAAAACCATTTGTATGCCCTATCCCAAGGCATATGCAAAGTATAACGTTGTTTTTGGTCGGACAAAGAATTTGATAAACCTTCGGAACAATATGTTGTAACAACGTCATTTTCAATACTTTATGACCATAAAGACCATATTTTGGGGATATTAATTTTAAGGATGGGATGGGATAGTGTATTGAACGATCCGCACATATGTTTATACCCTATCCCATAGGGGGGTATATTAGTTTTGATACTTAGTTTGTAACATATGAGAGGCTACAATCCGCTATGCGGATCGTTGAATACCCTATCCCATCCCATTCTTTAAATTAATATCCTCAAAATATAGGCCTTATGGCGATGAAATACAGAAAATGACATTGTCACAATATATTGCTCAGACAGTTTCTCAAAATCTTGTGTGGTTCGACAAAAAACAACGTATTTCTATTGCTAATGCCTTGGGATGGGGTATACAAATGGTTTTTTTAAGAAAACGCCCCCAAAATGTGGGCGTAGGTGAAAATGATCTATTGACAAAATGTTTATATTACCATTTCGGAAGTATTTGCATCAACATTTTTTTTCGAAAGTTTTAAAATTTGGACAAAAAGAGTTTTTTACTAAAAACGCCCCCAAAAAGTGGGCGTGGCAAAAAACTTTGTATGAACGAAATATAGATATTAGGATTGTCTAAATATGCTACACAGACACTTTTTTGAAATTCTTTACGGTTTGGCCAAAAAATAAGTTTTCCTAAAAAGGGGGCGTGGCAGTGGGCGGATTTCAAAAATGTTTACACTTGTTCTGGTGGCACGGACGAGGATCCTATATACCAAATTTCATTATCCTAGCTCAAAATTTAAGGCCCAAAAAACCGCTGACGAACAGACAGACGGACGGACGGACGGACGGACAGACAGACATGGCTAATTCGACTCAGCTAGCGATTCTGAGTCGATCCATATACTTTGAGGTATATGTTGCAAAATATACCTCATATTATTTAGACAATATTAATATCTATATTTCGTCCATATAAAGTTTTTTGCCACGCCCACTTTTTGGGTTCGTTTTCAATTAAAAACTGTTTTCGGTCAAATTTTAAATTTTTCGAAAAAAGTTTTGATGCAGAATCATTAACATTATTAATATGAACATTTCGTCTATATACCATTTTAACCCACGCCCACTTTTTGGGGGCGTTTTTATATAAAAACCATTTTTATACACCTTGTCTGTTGTAGAACCGTAAAATTGTTTTGTAAGCAGTCTGAAGAATTTGTTGTCACTGTATCATTTTTTCTATTTATCCACATCGTGTTTTTAGCCATGCCGCCTTTTTTGGGGATTTTAGTTTTATGGATAGGATGGGATAGGGTATTCAACGATCCGCACAGCGGATTGTAGCCTTCTCATATGTTTTTTATTTTTTTTTGTTTCGCGATAATTTGCGCGTTGGGCGAGGGAATGTTGTGCTTTTGATATCGAGGGTTCGTGAATTACTTAAAACACGTCTCCGGAACTTCAAATGTTTTTTCCCCGTTCACTTTATTTGCGATCAGAAATGAACACATGTCACCACCAAAAACTTTTCCGCGATTCACGACTTTCTGCACAGTTCAATACCAATTACCAAATGACATGCGTTTTTTCCTTTTCCTACACAACCCATCCTGGCGGCGGAAATGCAATCAATTAAATTTTAATTCAACTCGCTTTTAATGGAAGAATAAAAATAATTTTTTGAACAAAACTTTGCGAGCTACAGTAGTCCAAAATTCAAATATATTGTGGCGTGAAAAACAAGTGTCTGTCTCTGTCCCGCCATTCGTTGCATTGTCTCGCTGTATTCGTACCAACGAGCGCTTCGTTCACAATAATAGTGTTGTTGGTGATGTGTCAACACATTATTATACCCTATCCCATAGGGGTATATTAGTTTTGATACATAGTTTGTAACATAGAGAAATAATTTAGCTACATATACCTCAAAGTATATGGATCGACTCCGAATCGATAGCTGAGTCGATTTAGCCATGTCTGTCCGTCCGTCCGTCCGTACGTCACCAGTTTTTGGGCCTTAAATTTTGAGCTAGAAGGATGAAATTTGGTACACGTGCTCTTTGCTGCTCCCAGCAGAACAAGTGTAAACATTTTTGAAATCCGCCCACTGCCACGCCCCCTTTTTAGAAAAACGTGTTTTTTGGCTAAACCATAAGAAATTTTAAGAAACTGTCTGAAAAACGTAGTTAGAGAATCGTAATATCTATATTTCGTTCATATAAAGTTTTTTGCCACGCCCACTTTTTGGGGGCGTTTTTAATAAAAAAACGTTTTACGGTCAAATTTTAAAATTTTCGAACAAAATTTTGATGCAGAATAGTTAGTAATATTAATATAAACATTTCGTCAATAGATCATTTTAGCCCACGCCCACTTTTTGAGGGCGTTTTCTTACAAAAACCGTTTGTATACCCTACCCCATAGCATATGCAGGAGGAAAACGATGTGTTTTGTCAAACAACAAAAGATTCTGATAAACTGTTTGAACAATGTGTTGTGACAATGTCATTTTCTATATTATAGGCTAATAAAGCCCACTTTTTGGAGATATTAATTTTAAGGATGGGATGGGATAGGGTATTAAACGATCCGCACAGGGGATTGTAGCCTTCTCATATGTTTATACCCTCTCCCATAGGGGGGTATATTAGTTTTGATACTTAGTTTGTAACATAGAGAAATAATTTTGCTACATTTACCTAAAAGTATATGGATCGACTCAGAATCGCTAGCTGAGTCGAATTAGCCATGTCTGTCTGTCCGTCCGTTCGTCCGTCCGTCCGTCCGTCCGTCCGTCTGTCTGTTCGTCAGCGATTTTTGGGCCTTAAGTTTTGAGCTAGGATAATGAAATTTGGTATATAGGATCCTCGTCCGTGCCACCAGAAGAGGTGTACAAATTTTTGAAATCCGCCCACTGCCACGCCCCCTTTTTAGGAAAACTTATTTTTTGGCCAAACCTAATTAATTTCAAAAAAAAGTCTGAGTAGCATATTTAGACAATCCTAATATCTATATTTCCGTTCATACAAAGTTTTTTGCCACGCCCACTTTTTTGGGGCGTTTTTAGTAAAAAACCCTTTTTGTCCAAATTTTAAAACTTTCGAAAAAAATTTTGATGCAAATACTTCTGCAATGGTAATATAAACATTTTGTCTATAGATCATTTTCACCTACGCCCCCACATTTGGGGGCGTTTTCTTACAAAAACCATTTGTATACCCCATCCCAATGCATTAGCAATAGAAATACGTTGTTTTTTGTCGAACCACACAAGATTTTGAGAAACTGTCTGAGCAATATATTGTGAGAATGTCATTTTCTGTATTTCATCGCCATTAGGCCTATATTTTGAGGATATTAATTTAAAGGATGGGATGGGATAGGGTATTCAACGATCCGCATAGCGGATTGTAGCCTCTCATATGTTTATACCCTATCCCATAGGGGTATACTAGTTTTGATACATAGTTTGTAACATAGAGAAATAATTTAGCTACATATACCTCAAAGTATATGGATCGACTCAGAATCGATAGCTGAGTCGATTTAGCCATGTCTGTCCGTCCGTCCGTCCGTCCGTACGTCACCAGTTTTTGGGCCTTAAATTTTGAGCTAGAAGGATGAAATTTGGTACACGTGCTCTTTGTTGCTCCCAGCAGAACAAGTGTAAAAATTTTTGAAATCCGCCCACTGCCACGCCCCCTTTTTAGAAAAAACGTATTTTTTGGCCAAACCATAAGGAATTTTGAAAAACTTTCTGAACAACATATTTAGACAATCTCAATATCTGTATTTCGTTCATATAAAGTTTTTTGCCACGCCCACTTTTTGGGGGCGTTTTTAATAAAAAACGTTTTTTCGGACAAATTTTAAAATTTTCGAAAAAAATTTTGATGCAGAATCATTAGTAGTATAAATATAAACATTTCGTCCATAGACTATTTCAACCCACGCCCACTTTTTGGGGGCGTTTTTATATAAAAAACATATGAGAAGGCTACAATCCGCTATGCGGATCGTTGAATACCCTATCCCATCCTATCCATAAAACTAACATATGAGAAGGCTACAATCCGCTGTGCGGATCGTTGAATACCCTATCCCATCCTATCCATAAAACTAAAATCCCCAAAAAAGGGGGCATGGCTAAAAACACGATGTGGATAAAATAGAAAAAATGATATAGTGACAACAAATTCTTCAGACTGCTTACAAAACAATTTTACGGTTCTACAAAAGACAAGGTTTTCTCCTGCATATGTTATGGGGTAGTGTATAAAAATGGTTTTTATATAAAAACGCCCCCAAAAAGTGGGCGTGGGTTAAAATGGTATATAGACGAAATGTTCATATTAATAATGTTAATGATTCTGCATCAAAATTTTTTTCGAAAGTTTTAAAATTTGGACAAAAAGCGTTTTTTACTAAAAACGCCCCCAAAAAGTGGGCGTGGCAAAAAACTTTGTATGAACGAAATATAGATATTAGGATTGTCTAATTATGCTACTCAGACACTTTTTTGAAATTCCTTACGGTTTCGCCAAAAAATAAGTTTTCCTAAAAAGGGGGCGTGGCAGTGGGCGGATTTCAAAAATTTTTACACTTGTTCTGGTGGCACGGACGAGGATCCTATATACCAAATTTCATTATCCTAGCTCAAAATTTAAGGCCCAAAAACCGCTGACGAACAGACAGACGGACGGACGGACGGACGGACGGACGGACAGACAGACATGGCTAATTCGACTCAGCTAGCGATTCTGAGTCGATCCATATACTTTGAGGTATATGTAGCAAAATTATTTCTCTATGTTACAAACTAAGTATCAAAACTAATATACCCCCCTATGGGATAGGGTATAACCATTTTTACACACTACCCCATAACATATGCAGGAGAAAACCTTGTCTTTTGTAAAACCGTCAAAGTTTTTTGTAAACAGTCTGAACAATTTGTTGTCACCATGTCATTTTCTTTATTTTATCCACATCGTATTTTTAGCCATGTCCACTTTTTGGGGATTTTAGTTTTACAGATAGGATGGGATAGGGTATTCAACGATCCGCACAGTGGATTGTAGCCTTCTCATATGTTTATACCCTATCCCATAGGGGTATATTAGTTTTGATACATAGTTTGTAACATAGAGAAATAATTTAGCTACATATACCTCAAAGTATATGGATCGACTCAGAATCGATAGCTGAGTCGATTTAGCCATGTCTGTCCGTCCGTCCGTCCGTACGTCACCAGTTTTTGGGCCTTAAATTTTGAGCTAGAAATATGAAATTTTGTACACGTGCTCTTTGTTGCTCCCAGCAGAACAAGTGTAAAAATTTTTGAAATCCGCCCACTGCCACGCCCCCTTTTTAGAAAAACGTATTTTTTGGCCAAACCATAAGGAATTTTGAAAAACTTTCTGAACAACATATTTAGACAATCTGAATATCTGTATTTCGTTCATATAAAGTTTTGTGCCACGCCCACTTTTTGGGGGCGTTTTTAATAAAAAACGTTTTTCGGTCAAATTTTAAAATTTTCGAGAATACTTTTGATGCAGAATCATTAGTAGTATAAATATGAACATTTCGTTAATAGACTATTTCAACCCACGCCCACTTTTTGGGGGCGTTTTTATATAAAAACCATTTTTACACACTACCCCATAACATATGCAGGAGAAAACCTTGTCTTTTGTAGAACCGTCAAAGTTTTTTGTAAACAGTCTGAACAATTTGTTGTCACCATGCCATTTTCTTTATTTTATCCACATCGTGTTTTTAGCCATGTCCACTTTTTGGGGATTTTAGTTTTACAGATAGGATGGGATAGGGTATTCAACGATCCGCACAGTGGATTGTAGCCTTCTCATATGTTTTTTAATACAATTACATAACAATTAGAGCAACTACAAAAAAGAAAATTAGTTTAATAATGACTCAATATGACTCAACATAGTCAAGAACGCAGAGTTTTGCTATAAAACGTGTTATGATACCGCCTTGTGTTTTGATATCCACTATACGAAGGTATAGTTAGAGCTAGATTTTGTTCGGAGTAATGATGTTCGGGAAATTGTAGTAGAGGGCCACCACGCAGAAAATGTCCCGGCGTTAAAGATATTATGTCGGAAGGGTCGTCAGATATGCCCGATAACGGCCGTGAGTTCAAACATGATTCGATGCGTGCAAGTAGCGTAGAAAATTCCTCATAGGTAAATTTAGCTTGACCGGCAATTTTTCGAAAGTGGATCTTGAAGCTTTTCACACCGGCTTCCCACAAACCACCTATATTAGAACAGCCAGGAGGCATAAAATTCCATTGTACTTGGGTAAAATCTTGGGATATGTCATTCGGATATTTTAAAAGTGCCTTTTGAAAATCTTGAAGAAGATTCTTAGAAGCACCTACAAAATTAGTGCCATTATCGGAAAATACTTGAGATGGAACACCCCGCTGAGAAACGAATCTGCTAAATGATGATCACTGACCGCCTCCAAGTGTATCGCCTTCGTGGCAAAACACACAAACAAACAAACGTAGACCTTTTCATATCTACATTTTCGTCCGAAATAGGCTTTAATCTGGAAGGGTCCAGCAAAATCAATACCGGTATTGGTAAAGGGTAAACTTAATGTAGTTCTTTCTTTTGGCAACGAACCCATAATTTAGGAAACGGGTTTCCTTTTATATAGAATGCACGGTTTGCAGGTGCGAATACATTTCTTGACTAAATTTCTTAGCTTCGGTATCCAAAACTCCGACCGTATAATACGCATCATTAATTGTATCTCACCGTGCAGTGATAAAGTGTGGACATACGACACAAATAATCGCGAATAAACAGACGAATATGGCAATAGAATGGGAAGTCGCTCATTATACGATAACGACGAATATGCTAATCTGCCATTAGATCTCAGAACGTCGTGATCATCCAGAAATGGGTTCAAAGGCAATAAGCTACTATTTGGTTTAAGATTTTTCCCTTTACTTATCGCCCCGTATTCCTCTCGGAAATGGAGCTTAAGTGATTTCAGAAACCAATATTTGATGTGATCTATGGGGAACATCCAAAAGGAGGCGTTTCGCCCTATGAAAAAATCTGAAGATGTAACTTATTACGCGCACTGCTTTATGCCACGTAGAAAAGCGGCTAAGAATCGAATCAACATCCTCAGTGAGCAAGTTTGTATTAACTTGAGTAGGCTTTTGTTCCATTAGAGATTCGTCAATGGGAGCTAGTTCAAACGAAGGCCACTCTCTTTCCTGTTCTACCAACAAAGATGGTCCCTTCCACCAAAGAATACTACCTTGTAATTCTTGCGGAGTTAGACCCCTTTTAGCAGAATCCGCTGGATTATCACTAGAACAAATGTGGGTCCATTTGGAGATAGGAACTGTGGGGAACGTGTTGTGGGATAAATAAACGAAAAAAAAAAAATTGGGAACCACTGAGTTTGTTGGCGATTTTTATTTGTCTTGCAAAATACCTCCAATTATTTGGTTGCATACCTGATGGCTTAATCCATCTCAACAACATCTTGAAACCGGTTCGTGTCAATGATGTGAGCTTAGATATTTTGATATAGGAACGAACTTTTTTGGTTACGTAAGGATGGTAGATGTATTCTCTCTGGGTATATACTCAACCCATTTGTCGTCAAGCAGGTATATACTTTCACTGTATACGAATACCATATAGTTGCCATAGGATGAATAAAGACAAACGCCTGGAAGGCGAAAGCCAGTGCCAAAAAAAAAACGGTGCCTTAGTACCGCCAACTCGGTAGGCAAAAACGACGCTGGTATAAAAGCCAAAAGGTCATTTTTCGGCGTCCTCTGGTTGTTGAACGGTGCACGGTGACGAAGCTGGTTGAGTGTCTCCAGACCGAAAGTGGTTTGCGGTTTTTTTTTGTTTAATTCAGTTTATGAAATCATTCTTCATATTTATTTCACGAGTGAACTAAAAGTTTAAATTCTTGTTCCTATATAAAATTAAACAATAAGTGGACAAACAAAAAGAACAATAATCTATCTAAAACCTATCATTAACCTAATATAAAAGAAGAAACAAATAAGATAAAACCGAAGAAACACGCTAATAAAACAGTGATTAGTTATACATACTTATATGTAGTGAATAAACTATATCTCACAAGATATAAGTGTCACACGAACAATTTCTGTGAAAAGAGTGTCATTCACTAAAGTGTCCAAAGAAGCCTCGTACTTTAGTACGATGACACCAGCTTAAACAACCGCAGCTCGCACCCAAACCATAAATCGCCATAACTACCAGCACATGGACACCGAGCGCAGATTCTGCGCAACCCATCTGTCGCACCTCAGAGATCTGCCACAATCCAACAGCATCCGAGTGTAGATTCTGCTCAAACCATCCTGTGGCAGCACAGAAATCCACCGCTGTCCTAAAGCACATGACCATCGAGCGAAGATTCTGCTCGTACACCAGGTCAAACGCCATCCAACCGCACACGTCCACCAAGCGCTATAACCATCGATATCCCGAGGCGACGGACAACATCTCCGCAGCGACCACCAACCCCTATAAGTGCATTACATCAGCTTAAGAAGGAAGTAAGAAGTCCTTGTAAGCTTTGGACCAGAGCCTTGACGAATTTGTTTTCGTAACTACGCCCAGGGAGAGATAGTTTAACATTTACCCCGAGCGTATCGAATCACCATCTTCCTCATTGACAGCAGCGTGGGATCCAACAAATGTTCATCATAGACAACAACAAAAAAAAAATTCCAACATACGATCCACAGAGTGAAACTCTGCTAAGTATCTGTTTTTTTTATATTATGATTTGTTATGTATTTTGGTAGTCGCAAATTTTAACGTGCAAAATAAAATTTAATCCCGTACAGCATTCAGCAAATCAAAGACAACAGTTCGACATTTCCTCGGGCAGGAGAATTTGTGCACAAGGTCCCCTTCACCCCTGGACATCATTCAACAATTCGGAGATCACAAAGTAAGCAATAAGAATGTATTGCAATCATCGGTGAGTCGTTTTTACATGTTTTATTTTGTGCTCATAATCTTTTGCGAAACATATTATTATTATTTTAGTGTATAAGTGATCTAAGTGTAAGATTATTATTATTATTATTTTTTTTTTCAACGATCTCAAATATGAGAATTACTCTTTTATACGCATGTGGATCGGTAATTTGTAACTCTAAGAATTTAGATATGGAATTGACAAATTACGAATAATTTTTTTTTATCCGTTCTCGAATACTGAACGTCTGCTCTTATTGAGTTTAAATAATTTTTTTGTTATCATATCTACGCTTGAGAATATTAGACTATAATTTTTAATTCGAAAGAAAAAAAAATGTTTTTGAATTGCGATACAGTCGTATAGATTTTAATGCATTTTTGTTAAATCGCTTGAATGGAACAAGCTTTATAAAGGATAACTTCCTTTCATTATGTTGGGTAGTTATAAGTCAGATTATTTTTTTTTTGAATAAATGAAGTTGAATTCATCAATTTATAAAATTACTAAAATGGAACCAGCTCTATCTTTTTCTTTCAAAGAGAACTTCTTGTCGGTCTTAAGAAGTTTTTGAGGTCGAACATAGTTAGGTCGCTGTGGATACATACGGTACAATCGTACTTTTAATGGGAAGACGTTTCTGTGGTTATGAATTCTTTTAGGTAAATCGTTTAGTGGTGGGTATGAAGATCAAGAAGGATGGTCGACGATGGATGACAAGTTTTAGAGGGTAATCAAGTGCGTTTTCTTTTGTTAGGGGCTATCTCAAAGATCGTGTGGCGAGATAGCCAAGGTATGTCGCGAGTATAATCAGTATTTAGCGATGAGGGTGGGCACACACTTTATAGAGCACTCTTCATCTTTTGCTCTTAAATCTGCTGGTTTGGAAATAAACAAAATTGTACAGTCCGTAGTACTCATAGAAACACTTCGCGCCTCTCTTTTAAAACTTTACCAGATACGTACATCTCTTCTGTGGCATGTAAAACGTAACCCGTTCAGTGCGGAAGTAGCAAGAACCTCCCCCCGACGAGCTAGGACGCGCATGTGCTAGCATGCCTCAGCTACAGAAGCCTGAACACCCCTTTCGTTTAGCTGCCCGGCCTGGCATGAGGAGTCCTGTGGCCTTGTGTCATAAGGGTAGCAATTAAGCAAAAGGGTTTTTGGGTAAAATAAGGGTCGTTGTTTTTTTTTTCATCAGCTCGCTTGAGCATACGTCGTTACGTCACGATCTAGGATGTTCACGCTTTTGGGTGTTGAACATTCGAAACATACCAAATCAACCTTACTTACCTACCTATCTATTTATTATAATATCTCAAAGAGGGTAGATCAATGAAGATATAGACAGACTCAGATAGATAGGTAGCGTTAAGGTTTCGTTACAGGTGGCGCCCAACGTGGGGCACGAAGTTTTCTTTGGAGGAGTACTACTAAAACCCCTTAAGTCTTATTTTCTCATTCAAGTCTTAAAGGATTTTTAGCAAAAATCGCAATTTTTGAAATTCATTCACAAGTTTAAGTTCTAGAAGTAAATGGTAGTTCTAGATACTGACGACTACATGGTTCGTCCCGTAGTAAATATTTTGATAACAATATCTATGTTTGACGCGTAATCATGGCATGCGTTTGTATCTAGATGAGGATTGAACAACTGCTTCGAATTCAGATTTTGTTTATCCCGATGGTTGTAGAAAGATATCTTTTCCATCGTTGAAGTAAACACTTTGATTTTCGAACCACCATTTTACATTTTGGTGACAAAACGCGGTGTCCGGTAGTGGAGTGATTGAATCTTCCGCTACGTCTGTTGCGACGAGTCTATTACCATATCGGTGACAAAAATAATACTTTCACTTGAACTATGAATCCTATAGTGAAACAAAATCAGATTGCGTGTCCTAAGTAGTAGCTGAAGAAACTATAGCTATGTTAGATGCAAACACTTGATTATTGTTGGGTTTCGAACTTTTGCCATAACACCCTAAACGTTTTTGTGTTTTTTTTTCCAGCAAGATTCTTTACTGGAACCATAATTCATCCAAAGTCGTAACCCTTAGTTTCGTCATACCCACCAACTTTCTATATGAAAATTTCTTTAATTCAACATAATTATTAGAACTTATAAACGTTCGTTTTACTATATGATATAGAACTATTTTAAATTTGATTTTTTTTTTTCGTTATTGGACTCCATTAAAGTATTTTTGAATGTTGAATCACCCAACCTTATGTTCATTGTTTAGATCAGTCAACATTTCTCAAGTAAACTTTTTGCTGGGAAAGTTAGTTCTTCTGATATAAGTTTTCGTTTTGAGTCACAGATCATCTGATTCAAATTTTAGTTAGTTTATTTTATTAAAACAAATTTTCTTTTCTTAAAATGTCAGAACCCAAAAAGCGACCTGTCGTGAAGTCGACTTATTCTTTGCGCAAGACAATAAGACACTTAAACTTGTCGACGGCTTCAGTCGTTTCGAAACCGCGAAGTCATCAAGAACTTAATGCTTCTACTTCTGAAGCAAATAAAGCATCAACTTCAAGAGATATTAACCATTCAACACATTCTACTCCGGTTGAGCAAAGGCCAGAAGATGTCGACGATTCGAATGTCGCGGCTATTCCGGATGCCTCGGAAATAGAGAACGAAGTTGATATTAGTGAAGGTGAGCAGCTATCGCAATATGTGCAGGAAGTAGTCACTGCAACAGTAGGTCTTAACCGTGCTGATGACCTTCGATGTATTCGCGATGAGTTAGAGAAAAGTAGGACTATGATTCGGCAAGAAGTAGCCGCTCTAGTACGAGAATTACTTCAAGCTCCTACCCCTATAAACCGTAATAATCCACCAGAAATACGCACCCAAAATATAAGATCTGAACCCATTTCAAATCCACCAGCGAATGCACCAGGTTATCATCCAAATGTAGGGCAGGGCAATGCAGATAATTTCTTGGCTCAAATAAATAACATGAATCTCAACGAAAATTCGCCAAGACCACCATCGCGTTCGCATTCAAATGTTCCATCGTCAAATAGCTATCGAGCCCATCACTTTCATAAATGGGGCATACACTTCGACAATAGGAACATGACAGTAGATGACTTTCTGTTTCGATTGGATCGTGTTAGGGAAGGGTATAGTGTGTCCTGGGAAGAAGTCGTCCTAAATTTCCATCAGTTCGTGTCAGGCCAAGCCCAGACATGGTTTTGGGCGTTTTTAAAAACGAACCCTAACGTTTCCTGGCCTGTGCTTCGCCTTGCCCTAATTGACCAATTCAGAGGTCTTGAATCTGACTCGGAATTATCTAGAAAAATGTCTGATCGTTCTCAAGGTCCGACCGAACTATTCGATGATTTTTACACAGCTCTGCTTCAGATGAATTCCAGGCTCAGTACACCTAAGCCAAACAGAGAGCTGATCGAAATCATCAGACAAAACGTTCACCGAAAGATCGGGCAACATGTCATAACATTTCATACTGACAGTTTGCAGGAAATGGTATATGTATGCCGAAAGCTAGAAAAATATTTTGGAGATCATGATACTGCTAAGCCTAGGGCAATATCGTTTCAAGCAAACCGCCGTATGGTCAGTGAACTTGACCATATTAATGACGATGAGGTCCCGACTTCATCTCAGCAGGTGGATGCTATTGCAAGACCAAAGCCTACATTTCTGTGCTGGAACTGCAGACTAGTTGGACATTCTTTTCGAGATTGTTTAAGCGAAACAAGAAACATCTTTTGTTTCAAGTGTGGGAAAGAAAACACAATAACACCCAAATGTTCAAACTGTACGGAAAACTGTCGCAAGAGCAAAGAGCCATCCGGGACTCTTCGCTCTCAATAAACAAACCCGGTTCTATAGCATCTTCACCATCGAGTTCTCCGCCTATATCAATATTAAAACGGCCCCAAATCAAGAAAAGCAAGACTCCGAACCCAGAGAGACCCTTCTTCCACACAAGACATTGCATGAACGCCTAAATGCATATTATGAGGCAAAAAGAAGGATTTTTGGATTGGAAAATAAGTCAGTATCAACAAAAATAGCAAAACTTAGAGCTCGGTTTCGAGAAAAGAAGCTTTTACACAAAGTTGCTAATACGGTGGCAGCAATTAAATTCGTTCCAAATGATCCTCGTCCTTATGCTCAAGTGCAAATTTTTGGTAATCTCCTGTCTGGACTTTTAGATAGTGGTGCAGCAGTTAGCTGCCTTGGTAAAGAAGGATACAATATCGTACTGAAGAACGCTATACCGTACGAAAAATATAAATCTGCTGTAAGAACAGCAGATGGTAACAAACAAGAAATAATTGGTCGTTTAACCACTAAAATAACTTATAATAATATGGAGAAAAATGTTACCTTTTTCATAGTGCCAAATCTCAAGCAACCCCTGTTTTTAGGAGTTAACTTTTGGCAATCGTTTGATATTGCCCCTAGTCTATTTTCAAAAGTTTCGGATGAATGTCCAACATTAAAAGGAGTATGTAGCGTTTCCGAAGCACGTGAATTAACTAGTGAAGAATCCAGTAGACTTAAAGAGACCATCCATATGTTTCCTTCCTTTGCCACTTTGGGTTTGGGAAAAACAAAGTTAGAGGAACATATTATCGACACCGGGACAGCTGAACCCGTAAAACAGCGGCACTACCCAATATCTCCAGCGGTACAGAAACGTCTGTATGTGGAGTTGGATCGCATGCTTCGGCTTGATGTCATCGAAGTAAGTTCCAGCGCATGGAGTTCACCGGTTGTCCTTATACAAAAACCGGGGAAAGAGAAATGTGCTTGGACATACGGAAGGTGAACAAAGTCTCGAAGAAGGATGCGTATCCTCTTCCACATATAGAGGGCTTGCTATCACGTCTAACAGATACACACTATATATCTAGTGTGGATCTGAAAGATGCGTTTTGGCAGATACCGTTGGAGCAAAGCTCAAGGGAAAAGACCGCTTTCACTGTCCCCGGACGTCCTCTTTATCAGTTCAAGGTTATGCCCTTTGGCCTCTGCAACGCGCCTCAGCGTTTATGCAGATTGATGGACAAAGTGGTACCCCATGAACTTAGGGAAAACATATTCGTCTACTTGGATGATTTGCTAGTGACATCGCGTACTTTTGACGAGCATTTGTATATGCTATCCGTTGTAGCTAAACGCTTAAAAGATGCAGGTTTGACGATAAACGTCGAAAAATCGAAATTCTGTTACAGGCAGCTTAATTATCTAGGGTATATAGTCGGAGACGGTTGCTTAAAAACAGATCCAGGAAAAATCAAAGCCATCACTGATTTTCCGACTCCTAGAACAGCCAGGCAAGTCAGAAGGTTCCTAGGTATGACCGGCTGGTATCGCAGATTTGTCAATAATTTTTCATCCATAGCATCTCCCCTGACAGACACACTCAAAAAGGGAGTAAAATTCGATTTTTCGGATACAGCGCAAAAAGCTTTTGAAAAATTAAAAATGGCCTTAACAACAGCTCCCATTTTGGTTAATCCTGACTATAAAAAGGAATTTGTAATATTGTGCGATGCCTCTGGGACTGGCATAGGCTGTGTGTTGTGTCAAATTGACGAAAATCAATGCGAGCGTCCCATATTCCCACAAGCTTAACGCTGCTCAGCAAAACTATAGCGTTACTGAAAGGGAATGTCTAGCTGCAGTTTCGGGAGTAAACAAGTTTCGAGCTTATGTAGAGGGTCACAAATTCAAGATAATCACCGATCACGCCAGTCTAAAGTGGCTGATGAGTCATAAAGATTTGAGTGGACGGTTAGCTAGATGGAGCATGTGCCTACAAGGATACGACTTTGACATTGAACATCGCAAAGGTTCACTGAACGTAGTTCCAGACGCTCTGTCCCGAGTGTATGGAGTAGACGCCGTTGAACTAGATGTTGCAATGCCAAAGAACGATTTCGATGTGCTGCACATAGATCTTGCAGACCCCAGTTTTAAATCTGAGGAATACTGCAAGATCATCGACATCATCGAAAATAATAAATCTCAGCTACCTGACCTTCGTGTATCGAACAATTTCGTCTACAAGAAAGTCAAACATTGTACAGGCCACCCACTTCATGATGATCTGGTGTGGAAACTATGGGTCCCTCCTCAGTTAACTGAAAAACTTATCTTATTGGCTCATCAACCACCAAGAGCTGCTCATGGTGGGATCGCGAAGACATTGAACCGCCTACGTGATCAATTTTATTGGCCTCACATGCCTGCTCAAGTGAAACAATTTATAGGTAACTGTGACTCGTGCAAAACCACGAAAGCTCCGAACTCTATACTCAGATCACCGATGGGAGATCAATTTGTTGTAGATAGACCCTTTCAACACGTCTACTTAGACTTTTTAGGACCATATCCCCGATCCAAGCTAGGTAACACACACATCCTACTTGCATTAGACCAGCTTACAAAATTTGTATTCGTTCAACCTTTGAGAAGGGCGACCACTGAAGCCACTGCCAAGTTTTTAAAAGAACAGATTTTTCTGCTTTTTGGTGTTCCCGAAACTCTATTGACAGACAATGGGAAGCAATTTACTAGTCATGAGTTCGCCAAACTAATGAATAGCTTTGGAATCAGACATATAAAAACAGCTTCATATGCACCTCAATCCAACGCGAGCGAACGAGTGAATAGGTCAATACTAGCTGCGGTACGCTCATATATTGATCCAGGCCAAACTAATTGGGATACCCAACTAACTTCAATAGCGTGTGCGCTTCGAACAGCTGTTCACTCTGCTATTAATATGTCACCATATGAAGCCCTCTTTGGCCAGAAGATGATTGAACATGGCTCAATGTATAAGTTGCTTAGAAACTTAGATGGTTTAAATAACTCCGAGTTCGAAGTTCTTCCAAAGGCTTCTAAGATGAATCTTCTTCATACTTACATAAAGGAGTCACTCAGAAATGCACGTCTTACGTATGAGAAATTCTACAATACAAGAAGCAAGAATACTTATTTTAAACCCGGAGAGATTGTGTACAGGAGAAATTTTATACCTAGTGACGCGTCAAAACATCGAAATGCAAAACTGTGCCAAAAATTTTTGAAGGAACGGGTGCGAAAAACGATAGGCAATAATCTTTATTAGCTAGAAAACCTTCACGGTGTTCGAACAGGAGTATTTCACTCCAAAGACATAAAAAAGTAAAAGTTAATTTTTTTAGTTACGTATACGCCCGGGTAGCCCAATCTGTGCATGAGAATATACGAGGGTGTGGGTTAACACATATTTTAATCGTTTCGTTCTTCTTCTTATTCCTTTTGCGCGTTGGCTCTTGCAAAAAGAATAAGTTTTGTGGGGAACGTGTTGTGGGATAAATAAACGAAAAAAAAAAAAATTGGGAACCACTGAGTTTGTTGGCGATTTTTATTTGTCTTGCAAAATACCTCCAATTATTTGGTTGCATACCTGATGGCTTAATCCATCTCAACAACATCTTGAAACCGGTTCGTGTCAATGATGTGAGCTTAGATATTTTGGGATAGGAACGAACTTTTTTGGTTACGTAAGGATGGTAGATGTATTCCCTCTGGGTATATACTCAACCCATTTGTCGTCAAGCAGGTATATACTTTCACTGTATACGAGTACCATATAGTTGCCATAGGATGAATAAAGACAAACGCCTGGAAGGCGAAAGCCAGTGCCAAAAAAAAAAACGGTGCCTTAGTACCGCCAACTCGGTAGGCAAAAACGACGCTGGTATAAAAGCCAAAAGGTCATTTTTCGGCGTCCTCTGGTTGTTGAACGGTGCACGGTGACGAAGCTGGTTGAGTGTCTCCAGACCGAAAGTGGTTTGCGGTTTTTTTTTGTTTAATTCAGTTTATGAAATCATTCTTCATATTTATTTCACGAGTGAACTAAAAGTTTAAATTCTTGTTCCTATATAAAATTAAACAATAAGTGGACAAACAAAAAGAACAATAATCTATCTAAAACCTATCATTAACCTAATATAAAAGAAGAAACAAATAAGATATAACCGAAGAAACACGCTAATAAAACAGTGATTAGTTATACATACTTATATGTAGTGAATAAACTATATCTCACAAGATATAAGTGTCACACGAACAATTTCTGTGAAAAGAGTGTCATTCACTAAAGTGTCCAAAGAAGCCTCGTACTTTAGTACGATGACACCAGCTTAAACAACCGCAGCTCGCACCCAAACCATAAATCGCCATAACTACCAGCACATGGACACCGAGCGCAGATTCTGCGCAACCCATCTGTCGCACCTCAGAGATCTGCCACAATCCAACAGCATCCGAGTGTAGATTTTGCTCAAACCATCCTGTGGCAGCACAGAAATCCACCGCTGTCCTAAAGCACATGACCATCGAGCGAAGATTCTGCTCGTACACCAGGTCAAACGCCATCCAACCGCACACGTCCACCAAGCGCTATAACCATCGATATCCCGAGGCGACGGACAACATCTCCGCAGCGACCACCAACCCCTATAAAGTGCATTACATCAGCTTA
The DNA here is from genome assembly GCA_932526625.1 of Rhingia campestris. Classification (NCBI taxonomy): domain Eukaryota; kingdom Metazoa; phylum Arthropoda; class Insecta; order Diptera; family Syrphidae; genus Rhingia; species Rhingia campestris. The sequence continues at coordinate 67,441,793 of OW052183.1, forward strand.
AGAAGGAAGTAAGAAGTCCTTGTAAGCTTTGGACCAGAGCCTTGACGATTTTGTTTTCGTAACTACGCCCAGGGAGAGATAGTTTAACATTTACCCCGAGCGTATCGAATCACCATCTTCCTCATTGACAGCAGCGTGGGATCCAACAAATGTTCATCATAGACAACAACAAAAAAAAAATTCCAACATACGATCCACAGAGTGAAACTCTGCTAAGTATCTGTTTTTTTTTATATTATGATTTGTTATGTATTTTGGTAGTCGCAAATTTTAACGTGCAAAATAAAATTTAATCCCGTACAGCATTCAGCAAATCAAAGACAACAGTTCGACATTTCCTCGGGCAGGAGAATTTGTGCACAAGGTCCCCTTCACCCCTGGACATCATTCAACAATTCGGAGATCACAAAGTAAGCAATAAGAATGTATTGCAATCATCGGTGAGTCGTTTTTACATGTTTTATTTTGTGCTCATAATCTTTTGCGAAACATATTATTATTATTTTAGTGTATAAGTGATCTAAGTGTAAGATTATTATTATTATTATTTTTTTTTTTCAACGATCTCAAATATGAGAATTACTCTTTTATACGCATGTGGATCGGTAATTTGTAACTCTAAGAATTTAGATATGGAATTGACAAATTACGAATAATTTTTTTTTATCCGTTCTCGAATACTGAACGTCTGCTCTTATTGAGTTTAAATAATTTTTTTGTTATCATATCTACGCTTGAGAATATTAGACTATAATTTTTAATTCGAAAGAAAAAAAAATGTTTTTGAATTGCGATACAGTCGTATAGATTTTAATGCATTTTTGTTAAATCGCTTGAATGGAACAAGCTTTATAAAGGATAACTTCCTTTCATTATGTTGGGTAGTTATAAGTCAGATTATTTTTTTTTGGAATAAATGAAGTTGAATTCATCAATTTATAAAATTACTAAAATGGAACCAGCTCTATCTTTTTCTTTCAAAGAGAACTTCTTGTCGGTCTTAAGAAGTTTTTGAGGTCGAACATAGTTAGGTCGCTGTGGATACATACGGTACAATCGTACTTTTAATGGGAAGACGTTTCTGTGGTTTTGAATTCTTTTAGGTAAATCGTTTAGTGGTGGGTATGAAGATCAACAAGGATGGTCGACGATGGATGACAAGTTTTAGAGGGTAATCAAGTGCGTTTTCTTTTGTTAGGGGCTATCTCAAAGATCGTGTGGCGAGATAGCCAAGGTATGTCGCGAGTATAATCAGTATTTAGCGATGAGGGTGGGCACACACTTTATAGAGCACTCTTCATCTTTTGCTCTTAAATCTGCTGGTTTGGAAATAAACAAAATTGTACAGTCCGTAGTACTCATAGAAACACTTCGCGCCTCTCTTTTAAAACTTTACCAGATACGTACATCTCTTCTGTGGCATGTAAAACGTAACCCGTTCAGTGCGGAAGTAGCAAGAACCTCCCCCCCGACGAGCTAGGACGCGCATGTGCTAGCATGCCTCAGCTACAGAAGCCTGAACACCCCTTTCGTTTAGCTGCCCGGCCTGGCATGAGGAGTCCTGTGGCCTTGTGTCATAAGGGTAGCAATTAAGCAAAAGGGTTTTTGGGTAAAATAAGGGTCGTTGTTTTTTTTTTCATCAGCTCGCTTGAGCATACGTCGTTACGTCACGATCTAGGATGTTCACGCTTTTGGGTGTTGAACATTCGAAACATACCAAATCAACCTTACTTACCTACCTATCTATTTATTATAATATCTCAAAGAGGGTAGATCAATGAAGATATAGACAGACTCAGATAGATAGGTAGCGTTAAGGTTTCGTTACAGAACATTAGCATGAATCTCTCATGTTCGATTAGCAACAGAAGTTTTCCACGTTAATGGAGATTTGTCCAGCCAGTTTCCCGAAATAAGATCCCTTGATAATTTCTATCATCGGGATGCACTAATATTTGGTGATACATTTTCTCAATATCACTATTGAAGACATATTTCTAGAAACGCCAATTTAAAATCAACAACGTAATATCCGTTTGAAGCACCGGACCCGGGTACAATACATCATTTAAACTTTTACCATTAGAAGTAGAGTTTGAAGCGTTAAACACAACGCGGAGCTTAGTGGTAGTACTTTGCGGTTTTCATACCGCATGATGTTGTAAATAATAGGAATTTACCCTCACATTGAGGTCTATTTCGTGACAAGATGTACATGACATATGACCAAATGTCAAGTATTCGGAAATGACACCATCATATTGTGATTTTAGCTGAGGTTTGGCTAAAAGGTTCTTTTCACTTCTTACGAATTGCTTCATTACATTAGCACGAGAGTGTCAAAGCGTGATATGGTTAGGGTACGATTCTTTGAAAGGTAATCTGACGACATAGCGTCCACATTCATTACGAACTGTTGTAGCATTGTACAAGTTTTCGCACAAATGCTCGGCAGCGGTTGGAAACCGTATTGTAGGCATTACTTCTAGCTTCCAAAATTTTTCAATTTCTTGATCTAAAGACAATTCATTAAAATGATTTATGAATATCGAATACGTGGGGACATTGTGCTCCGAACTTTAAGCTAAAGGACCTAGAAGAACCCATCCAAAAACGGTTTTTTGTGCCATAAGGCTATTAAAAATGTTGGTCTTCATTCCTTCTAACGCAATGAAGGGATAAAGATATGCTCCAATGAGCATATCTATGTGTGAGCTTGTATTCAAATACGGGTCAGCCAAAGGAAAACCTAAGTTGGTGTCAAGATGTCCAATATCCATGGAGGAAGGTGGCAAGTTATCGGTTTGCCTTTTCAATACTAACGCTTGAGCATGATAAACGAAATCCTTTTGCAGTTTGGAACACAACGTGAATGAACATAACTTCGATGAGGAAGCAGTGATAGTCGAGTTTATTCCCGAGACTTGGGCTCGAATTAAGCGCACGGGTAACCTAAGCGTCTTTGTAAATCCTCAGTAATTAAGGATACTTCCGAACCTTGATCTAAGAAAGCTCGAATTTCAATATCCTAACCACGGTGTCGAATTCTTACTAACGCGCTAGCTAACAGTACCTTACGTTGAGTGGCTGAAAAATGAGTCTTAAGCGGCATATACACACGTCAAAATCTCATCAAGCATGTGAGAGTGTATTTGTAAATTTGCTTTGATGCAGCATATACACACATCAAGCATGAGGCTTCAAGCATTCAGTTTTACCTTACATTTTGTTGTTGCCTCTGGGTGCTTTTCCTTATATTTTGTAAGGAGCGTTTCATACTGCACTTTTTTTAAATTGCGGTTGCTGTATTCCTTCGATTTTATGTTCCATAACGCTGGGAGAGAACGACAAACCTCTAGAAACTCCAAAATAAAACTTTTTTCTTCCATATTTACATAAATAAACACCGCACTGTTAAAAAAAAAACCCGCGAAACTGACGTCTTTACGCTGGCGTCGTAAAAATGAGAATGAATGCTTGATCAAGCATTCAATCACGAATATACACTACGTCAAGCATTGACGCCTGATTGAAGAAAAATCAAAACGTTTTGATTTTGCTTCAAGCATGCACACAACGTATAGGTGTTTCGTTTTCACTCATACACTCTCGCATGCTTGACGAGATTTTGACGTGTGTATATGCCGCTTTATGTGTTATATCTGGGGTGGACTGTAAGGATACATTTGAAGATGTTGCAATGGGATTTTTTTCGGAAGTGTCAATAGGCTAATGAAATTTGGTATATAGGATTCTCGTCCGTGCCACCAGAACAAGTGTAAACAATTTTGAAATCCGCCCACTGCCACGCCCCCTTTTTAGGAAAACGTATTTTTTGGCCAAAGCGTAAGGAATTTTAAAAAAGTATCTGAGCAGCATATTTAGAGAATCGTAATATCTATATTTTGTCAATATAAAGTTTTTTGCCACGCCCACTTTTTGGGGGCGTTTTTTATAAAAAACGTTTTCTGGTGAAATTTTAAAATTTTCAAAAAAAATTTTGATGCACAATCATTCGTAGTATTAATATGAACATTTCGTCTGTAGTCTATTTTAACCCACGCTAACTTTTTGGGGGCGTTTTCTTACAAAAACATATGAGAAGGCTACAATCCGCTGTGCGGATCGTTGAATACCCTATCCCATCCTATCCATAAAACTAAAATCCCAAAAAAAAGTGGGCATGGCTAAAAATACGATGTGGATAAAATAGAAAAAATGATATAGTGACAACTTAATCTTCAGACTGCTTACAAAACACTTTTACGGTTCTACAAAAGACTAGGTTTTCTCCTTCATATGTTATGGGGTAGTGCATAAAAATGGTTTTTATATAAAAACGCCCCCAAAAAGCGGTCGTGGGTTAAAATGGTATAAAGACGAAATGTTCATATTAATAATGTTAATGATTCTGCATCAAAAATTTTTTCGAAAAATTTAAAATTTGACCGAAAACAGTTTTTTATTGAAAACGCCCTGAAAAAGTGGGCGTGGCAAAAACTTTATATGAACGAAATATAGATATTACAATTCTCTAAATATGCTGCTCAGACACTTTTTTAAAATTCTTTACGGTTTTGCCAAAAATTACGTTTTTCTAAAAAGGGGGCGTGGCAGTGGGCGGATTTCAAAAATTTTTACACTTGTTCTGTAGGCAGAGACGAGGATCCTATATACCAAATATCATTATCCTAGCTCAAAATTTAAGGCCTAAAAATCGGTGACGTACAGACGGACGGACGGACGGACGGACAGACAGACATGGCTTAATCGACTCAGCTAGCGATTCTGAGTCGATCCATATACTTTGAGGTATATGTAGCAAAATTATTTCTCTATGTTACAAACTAAGTATCAAAACTAATATACCCCTATGGGATAGGGTATAAAAACATTTGTATGCCCTACCCCAAGGCATATGCAATAGAAACATATGGGAGGCTACAATCCGCTGTTCAGATCGTTGAATACCCTGTCCCATCCCATCCTTAAAATTAATATCCTCAAAATATAGGCCTTATGGTGATGAAATACAGAAAATGACATTGTCACAATATATTGCTCAGACAGTTTATCAAAATCTTTTGTGGTTCGACAAAAAAAAAACGTATTTCTATTGCTAATGCCTTGGGATGGGGTATACAAATGGTTTTTGTAAGAAAACGCCACCAAAATGTGGGCGTAGGTGATGATCTATTGACAAAATGTTTATATTACCATTGCGGAAGTATTTGCATCAACAACTTTTTCGAAAGTGTTAAAATTTGGACAAAAAGCGTTTTTTACTAAAAACGCCCCCAAAAAGTGGGCGTGGCAAAAAACTTTGTATTGACGAAATATAGATATTAGGATTGTCTAAATATGCTGCTCAGACACTTTTTTTAAATTCCTTACGGTTTGGCTTAAAACAACGATTTTCTAAAAGGGGGCGTGGCAGTGGGCGGATCTAAAAATATTTTACACTTCTTCTGCTTCATCGGCCAGAGAGTCTATATACCAAATTTCAACACTCTAGCTCAAAATTTAAGGCCCAAAAATCGGTGACACACAGACGGACGGACGGACGGATCCATATACTTTGAGGTATATGTATCGAAATTATTTCTCTATGTTACAAACTTAATGTCAACTCTAATCCCCCCCTAAGGGATAGGGTATAAAAACGTTGTTATTTGCCGAACCATAAAAGAATTTGATAAACCTTTTAAACAATATGTTGTGATAACGTCATTTTCAATACTTTATGACCATAAAGACCACATTTTGGGGATAATAATTTTAAGGATTGGATGGGATAGGGTATGAAACGATCCGCACAGCGGATTTTAGCCTTCTCATGTTTATACCCTATCCCGTAGGGGGGTATATTAGTTTTGACATTAAGTTTGTAACATAGAGAAATAATTTCGATACATATACCTCAAAGTATATGGATCGATTCAGAATCGCTAGCTGAGTCGATTAAGCCATGTCTGTATGTCCGTCCGTCTGTGTGTCACCGATTTTTGGGCCTTAAATTTTGAGCTAGAGTGTTGAAATTTGGTATATAGACTCTCTGGCCGACGAAGCAGAACAAGTGTTAACATTTTTGAAATCCGCCCACTGCCACGCCCCCTTTTAGAAAAATGTTTTTTTAAGCCAAACCGTAAGGAATTTCAAAAAAAGGTCTGTGCAGCATATTTAGACAATCCTGATGTCTATATTTCGTCCATACAAAGTTTTTTTTGCCACGCCCACTTTTTGGGGCGTTTTTAGAAAATACGTTTTTTGTCCAAATTTTAAAACTTTCGAAAAAAAATTTTGCTGCAAATTCTTCCGCAATGGTAATATAAACATTTTGTCCATAGATCATTTTCCCCTACGCCCACATTTTGGGGGCGTTTTCTTACAAAAACCATTTGTATACCCACTCCCAAGTCATTAGCAATAGAAATACGTTGTTTTTTGTCGAACCACAAAAGATTTTGATAAACTGTCTGAGCAATATATTGTGACAATGTCATTTGCTGTATATCATCGCCATAAGGCCTATATTTTGAGGATATTAAAAACTCAGTTTTTGACCAAACCGTAAGGAATTTTAAATAGGTTTTTGAACAACATATTTAGACAATATTAATGTCTATATTTCGTCCATATAAAGTTTTTTGCCACGCCCACTTTTTGGGGCGTTTTCAATAAAAAAAACTGTTTTCGGTCAAATTTTAAATTTTTCGAAAAAAATTTTGATGCAGAATCATTAACATTATTAATATAAACATTTCGTCTATTTACCATTTCAACCCACGCCCACTTTTTGGGGGCGTTTTTATATAAAAAACCATAACATATGCAGGAGAAGACCTTGTCTTTTGTAGTACCGTAAAAGTCTTTTGTAAGCAGTCCGAAGAATTTGTTGTCACTATATCATTTTTTCTATTTTATCCACATCGTGTTTTTAGCCATGCCCACTTTTTTGGGGATTTTAGTTTTATGGATAGGATGGGATAGGGTATTCAACGATCCGCACAGTGGATTGCAGCCTTCTCATATGTTTTTATGTATAATTGCTCACAAAATTTAACTTCGTTTGATAAGGGTTTAGCTTCCGGAACTTCTTCAAGATCTCAAAATTTTTGAATCTGTGTATCTAAACAAACTTTACTAAAAAATGATTTGAGATTGGTTTCTACTGGACTTTCGGCTACAATCCGCTGTGCGGATCGTTTAATACCCTATCCCAACCCATCCTTAAAATTGATATCCCCAAAATATCGTCTTTATGGTCATAAAGTATTGAAAATGACGTTGTTACAACATATTGTTCCGAAGGTTTATCAAATTCTTTTATGGTTCGACAAAAAGCCATGTTTTTGTATTGCATATGACTTGGGGTAGGGCATACAAATGGTTTTGTAGGAAAACGCCCTCAAAAAGTGGGCGTGGGTTAAAATGGTCCACTGACGAAATGTTCATATTAATACTACTAATGATTTCGCATCAAAATTTTTTCGAAAATTTTCAAATTTGGCCAAAAAAGGTTTGTTTTTTTTATGGAAAACGCCCCCAAAAAGTGGGCGTGGCAAAAAACTTTGTATTGACGAAATATAGATATAAGGATTGTCTAAATATGCTGTCCAGACACTTTTCTAAAATTCCTTACGGTTTGCCCAAAAACTGAGTTTATATTAAAAGGGGGCGTGGCAGTGGGCGAATTTCAAAAATGTTTACACTTGTTCTGTAGGCACGGGCGAGTATCCCATATACCAAATTTCATTATCCTAGCTCAAAATCTAAGGCCTAAAAATCGGTGACGTACAGACGGACGGACGGACGGACGGACAGACAGACATGGCTTAATCGACTCAATTAGCGATTCTGAGTCGATCCATATACTTTGAGGTATATGTAGCTAAATTATTTCTCTATGTTACAAACTATGTATCAAAACTAAACTAAAATTTTGATGCAGAATCATTAACATTATTAATATGAACATTTCGTTCATATACAATTTTAACCCACGCCCACTTTTTGGGGGCGTTTTTATTTAAAAACCATTTTTATACACTACCCCATAACATATGCAAGAGAAAACCTTGTCTTTTGTAGAAACGTAAAATTGTTTTGTAAGCAGTCTGAAGAATTTGTTGTCACTATATCATTTTTTCTATTTTATCCACATCGTGTTTTTAGCCATGCCCCCTTTTTTGGGGATTTTAGTTTTATGGATAGGATGGGATAGGGTATTCAACGATCCGCACAGCGGATTGTAGCCTTCTCATATGTTTATACCCTATCCCATAGGGGTATATTAGTTTTGATACTTAGTTTGTAACATAGAGAAATAATTTAGCTACATTTACCTCAAAGTATATGGATCGACTCAGAATCGCTAGCTGAGTCGAATTAGCCATGTCTGTCTGTCCGTCCGTCCGTCCGTCTGTCTGTTCGTCACCGATTTTTGGGCCTGAAATTTTGAGCTAGGATAATGAAATTTGGTATATAGGATCCTTGGCCGAGTCACCAGAACAAGTGTAAGAATTTTTAAAATCCGCCCACTGCCACGCCCCCTTTTAGAAAAAACGTAGTTTTAAGCCAAACCGTAAGGAATTTCAAAAAAGTGTGTTTGCAACATATTTAGACAATCTTAATATCTATATTTCGTCCATACAAAGTTTTTCGCCACGCCCACTTTTTAGGGGCGTTTTTAGTAAAAAACGTTGTTTGTCCAAATTTTAAAACTTTCGAAAAAAATTTTGATGCAAATACTTCCGCAATGCTTATATAAATATTTTGTCTATAGATCATTTTCACCTACGCCCACATTTTGGGGCGTTTTCTTACAAAAAACCATTTGTATACCCCATCCCAAGGCATTAGCAATAGAAATACGTTGTTTTTGTCGAAACACAAAAGATTTTGAGAAACTGTCTGAGCAATATATTGTGACAATGTCATTTTCTGTTTTTCATCGCCATAAGGCCTATATTTTGAGGATATTAATTTAAAGGATGGGATGGGATAGGGTATTCAACGATCCGCATAGCGGATAGAGTTGTTCAGGACAACGTCAGTGTCAATGACAAACTGACAGCATCTGTAGGAAAACAAACACATTTGACATTTGTATGAAGGCAAATTCATTGGCAAGGGACAGGGGTTGTTTTTTGAACATTTTTTAAAATTGCTTGAAAATTGTGTAAAAGTGCTAAATGAGAACCGAACAATTGTTAAACAAAATAAAAATATTCAGAGTTGTTGTTGTTTGTGAAAATAAGAACATAATAATCTTTACTACACGAAAACTAATCAACTTCGTTTGCACTCGGATTTATTTTCACGCTTTGCAATGGTATGGTTATCAATTTCACTCTTTTTATTTCTATTTTATAATTATACACACTCTCTTAGTATCGTTGTGTATTTATAATTTGAGTTTCACTTTGAACAACTTATATTTTCATTTTTCAAAGCAAATTATCCAAAAATTAGTACTCCCGCCATATAAAATATCACATTGTTTTCCTCCAATTGATTTTGACGTTTTAAAAAAAGAGACAACGCACTTGGAAGGGAGATAGTCTCATGAACAACTCTATTGTAGCCTCTCATATGTTTATACCCTATCCCATAGGGGTATATTAGTTTTGATACATAGTTTGTAACATAGAGAAATAATTTAGCTACATATACCTCAAAGTATATGGATCGACTCAGAATCGATAGCTGAGTCGATTTAGCCATGTCTTTCCGTCCGTCCGTCCGTCAGTCCGTCCGTCACCAGTTTTTGGGCCTTAAATTTTGAGCTAGAAGGATGAAATTTGGTGCACGTGCTCTTTGTTGCTCCCAGCAGAACAAGTGTAAACATTTTTGAAATCCGCCCACTGCCACGCCCCCTTTTTAGAAAAACGTGTCTTTTGGCTAAACCATAAACAATCTGAATATCTGTATTTCGTTCATATAAAGTTTTTTGCCACGCCCACTTTTTGGGGGCGTTTTTAATAAAAAACGTTTTTCGGTCAAACTTTAAAATTTTCTAAAAAAATTTTGATGCATAATCATTAGTAATATAAATATGAACATTTCGTCAATAGACCATTTTAACCCACGCCCACTTTTTGGGGGCGTTTTTATATAAAAAACCATTTTTATACCCTACCCCATAACATATGCAGGAGAAAATCTTGTCTTTTGTAGAACCGTAAAAGTTTTTTATAAGCAGTCTGAAGAATTTGTTGTCACCATGTCATTTTCTTTATTTTATCCATATCGTGTTTTTAGCCATGTCCACTTTTTGGGGATTTAAGTTTTACAGATAGGATGGGATAGGGTATTCAACGATCAACACAGTGGATTGTAGCCTTCTCATATGTTTTTGATACTTAGTTTGTAACATAGAGAAATAATTTTGCTACATATACCTCAAAATATATGGATCGACTCAGAATCGCTAGCTGAGTCGATTAAGCCAGTCCGTCCGTCCGTCCGTCTGTACGTCACCGATTTTTAGGCCTTTAATTTTGAGCTAGGATAATGAAATTTGGTATATAGGATCCTCGTCTCTGCCTACAGAACAAGTGTAAACATTTTTGAAATCCGCCCACTGCCAAACGGTTGACCCAACCGTAAGGAACTTTAAAAAAGTTTCTGAACAACATATTTAGACAATATTAATATCTATATTTCGTCCATATAAAGTTTTTTGCCACGCCCACTTTTTGGGGGCGTTTTCAATTAAAAACTGTTTTCGGTCAAATTTTAAATTTTTCGACATTATTAATATGAACATTTCGTCTATATACCATTTTAACCCACGCCCACTTTTTGGGGGCGTTTTTATATAAAAAACATATGAGAGGCTACAATCCGCTATGCGGATCGTTGAATACCCTATCCCATCCTTTAAATTAATATCCTCAAAATATAGGCTTTATGGCGATGAAATACAGAAAATGACATTGTCACAATATATTGCTCAGACAGTTTCTCAAAATCTTTTGTGGTTCGACAAAAAACAACGTATTTCTATTGCTAATGCCTTGGGATGGGGTTTACAAATGGTTTTTGTAAGAAAACGCCCCAAAATTGTGGGCGTAGGAGAAAATGATCTATTGACAAAATGTTTATATTACCATTGCGGAAGTATTTGCATCAACATTTTTTTCGAAAGTTTTAAAATTTGGACAAAAAAACGTTTTTTACTAAAAACGCCCCCAAAAAGTGGGCGTGGCAAAAAACTTTGTATATACGAAATATAGATATTAGGATTGTCTAAATATGCTACTCAGACACTTTTTTGAAATTCCTTACGGTTTGCCTTAAAACTACGTTTTTTCTAAAAGGGGGCGTGGCAGTGGGCGGATTTTAAAAATTTTTACACTTGTTCTGGTGACTCGGCCAAGGATCCTATATACCAAATTTCATTATCCTAGCTCAAAATTTAAGGCCCAAAAATCGGTGACGAACAGACGGACGGACGGACGGACGGACGGACGGACGGACGGACAGACAGACATGGCTAATTCGACTCAGCTAGCGATTCTGAGCCGATCCATATACTTTGAGGTATATGTAGCAAAATTATTTCTCTATGTTACAAACTAAGTATCAAAACTAATATACCCCCCTATGGGATAGGGTATAAACATTTTTTACACTACCCCATAACATATGCAGGAGAAAACCTTGTCTGTTGTAGAACCGTAAAATTGTTTTGTAAGCAGTCTGAAGAATTTGTTGTCACTATATCATTTTTTCTATTTTATCCACATCGTGTTTTTAGCCATGCCCCCTTTTTTGGGGATTTTATACTTTGAGGTATATGTATCGAAATTATTTCTCTATGTTAAAAACTTAATGTCAAAACTAATATACCCCCCTATGGGATAGGGTATAAAGATGGATGAGGAAAAAAAACATATGAGAAGGCTACAATCCGCTGTGCGGATCGTTTAATACCCTATCCCATCCCATCCTTAAAATTGATATCCCCAAAATATGGTCTTTATGGTCATAAAGTATTGAAAATGACGTTGTTACAACATATTGTTCCGAAGGTTTATCAAATTCTTTTATGGTTCGACAAAAAGCCTCGTTTTTGTATTGCATATGCCTTGGGGTAGGGCATACAAATGGGTTTTGTAGGAAAACGCCCCCAAAAAAGGGGCGTGGGTTAAAATGGTCTACTGACGAAATGTTCATATTAATACTACCAATGACTTTGCATCAAAATTTTTTCGAAAATTTTCAAATTTGACCAAAAAAGGTTTTTTTTTATGGAAAACGCCCCCAAAAAGTGGGCGTGGCAAAAAACTTTGTATTGACGAAATATATATATTACGATTCTCTAAATATGCTGTCCAGACACTTTTTTAAAATTCCTTACGGTTTGCCCAAAAACTGAGTTTATATTAAAAGGGGACGTGGCAGTGGGCGGATTTCAAAAATGTTTACACTTGTTCTGTAGGCACGGGCGAGTATCCCATATACCAAATTTCATTATCCTAGCTCAAAATTTAAGGCCTTAAAATCGGTGACGTACAGACGGACGGACGGACAGACAGGCATGGCTTAATCGACTCAGCTAGCGATTCTGAGTCGATCCATATACTTTGAGGTATATGTAGCTAAATTATTTCTCTATGTTACAAACTATGTATCAAAACTAATATACCCCTATGGGATAGGGTATAAAGATGGAAGTAGACTTCCTTAATAAATGTGGCGCCATCTAATGCCTACTAGGTTAAGAGTTTTTATTTAATCGGCAATTAGATGCGCATATGTCGGCTAAACGGTCATTTTCTGTATTTTATCGCCATAAAGCCTACATGTTGAGGATATTATTTTAAAGATAGGATAGGATAGGGTATTAAACGATCCGCACAGCGGGTTGTAGCCTTCTCATATGTTTGTACCCTATCCCATAGGGGTACATTAGTTTTGATACATAGTTTGTAACATCGAGAAATAACTTAGCTTCATATACTTCAAATTATATGGATCGACTCAGAATCGATAGCTGGGTCGATTTAGCTATGTCTCTCCGTCCACCTGTCCGTCCGTCCGTACGTCACCAGTTTTTGGGCCTTAAATTTTTAGCTAGAATGATGAAATTTGGTACACGTGGTCTTAGTTGCTCCCAGCAGAACAAATGCCCACTGCCACGCCCCCTTTTAAAGGAAAACGTATTTTTTGGGCAAACCGTAAGGAATTTTAAAAAATTGTCTGAGCAGCATATTTAGAGAATCGTAATATCTATATTTCGTCAATATAAAGTTTTTTGCCACGCCCACTTTTTGGGGGCGTTTTTTATAAAAAACCTTTTCTGGTCTAATTTTAAAATTTTCAAAATAAATTTTGATGCACGATCATGGGTAGTATTAATATGAACATTTCGTCTATAGACCATTTAAACCCACGCCCACTTTTTGGCGGCGTTTTCTTACAAAAAAATATTTGTATGCCCTACCCCAAGGCATATGCAATAGAAAAACGTTGTTTTTCGTCGAAGCATAAAAGAATTTGATAAACCTTGTGAACATTATGTTGTGACAACGCCATTTTCAATACTTTACGACCATAAAGATTGTAGCCTCTCATATGTTTTGGTCAAATTTTAAAATTTTCGAATAAAATTGTGATGCAGAATCATTAGGAATATTAATATAAACATTTCGTCTATAAACAATTTTAACCAAAAAAACATTTTTATAAACTTCCCCATAACATATGCAGGAGAACAACCTTGTCTTTTGTAGAACCGTAAAAGTGTTTTGTAAGCAGTCTGAAGAATTTGTTGTCACTATATCATTTTTTCTATTTTATCCACATTGTGTTTTTAGCCATGCCCACTTTTTTTGGGGATTTTAGTTTTATGGATAGGATGGGATAGAGTATTCAACGATCCGCACAGCGGATTGTAGCCTTCTCATATGTTTATACCCTATCCCAGGGGTATAGGGGTATATTAGTTTTGATACATAGTTGAAATAATTTAGCTACATATACCTCAAAGTATATGGATCGACTCAGAATCGATAGCTGAGTCGATTTAGCCATGTCTGTCCGTCCGTCCGTCCTTACGTCACCAGTTTTTGGCCCTTAAATTTTGAGCTAGAATGATGAAATTTGGTACACGTGGTCTTTGTTGCTCCCAGCAGAACAAGTGTAAACATTTTTGAAATCCGCCGACTGCCACGCCCCGTAAAAGTTTTTTATAAGCAGTCTGATGAATTTGTTGTCACCATGACATTTTCTTTATTTTATCCACATCATGTGCTTAGCCATATCCACTTTTTGGGGATTTTAGTTTTACAGATAGGATGGGATAGGGTATTCAACGATCCGCACAGCGGATTGTAGCCTTCCATATGTTTTTGAACCTGTTCAAAGGCCTGCATTAACTCCTCCAATCTATCTAACCTTGTTTGAGCATCTATAATGGATAATCCTTCCCCGTCATGATCCTTTACATATTTATCAATTCTACTAATACCTCCCATGATAGAACTTCTCTTTTTACGTAATGCCTCCATATTTTGTGTAGGCTAATTTATAACTGTGTGGATGTATGAGAGAGAATATATGAGTGGATGTATATATGAAACTCACCGGCTTTTTATACCCTATCCCATAGGGGTATATTAGTTTTGATACTGAGTTTGTATATACCTCAAAGTATATGGATTGACTCAGAATCGCTAGCTAAGTCGATTTAGCCATGTCCGTCTGTCTGTCCGTCCGTCCGTCCGTCCGTCTGTACGTCACCGATTTTTAGGCCTTAAATTTTGTGCTAGGATAATGAAATTTGGTACATAGGCTCCTCGTCCATGCCTTCAGAACAAGTGTAAAAATGTTTGAAATCCGCCCACTGCCACGCCCCCTTTTAAGAAAAACTCAGTTTTTGACCAAACCGTAGGGAATGTTAAAAAAGTTTCTGAACAACATATGTAGACAATCTTAATATCTATACTTCGTCTATATATAGTTTTTTGACACGCCCACTTTTTTGGGGCGTTTGTAATAAAAAACTGTTTGCGGTCAAATTTTAAATTTTTCGAAAAAATGTTTGATCCAGAATCATTGACATTATTAACATGAACATTTCGTCTATATACCATTTTAACTTACGCCCACTTTTTGGGGGCGTTTTTATATAAAAACCATTTTTATACACCACCCCATAACATATGCAGGAGAAAACCTTGTCTTTTGTAGAACCGTAAAAGTGTTTTGTAAGCAGTCTGAAGAATTTGTTGTCACTATATCATTTTTTCTATTTTACCCACATCGTGTTTTTAGCCATGCCCACTTTTTTGGGGGATTTTAGTTTTATGGATAGGATGGGATAGGGTATTCAACGACCCGCACAGCGGATTGTAGCTTTCTCATATGTTTCTTTTCAACCTTGTTGAATTTCGGTACTTTCGATCCGCTGTTGTTTTTGAAATTTTGATGCACAATCCTTAGCAGTATTAATACCAACATTGCGTTAATATACCATTTTAACCCACGCCCACTTTTTGGGGGCGTTTCCTTACAAAAACCATTTGTATGCCCTACCCCAAGGCAAATGCAAAGAAAAACGTTGTGTATTGTCGAACCATATAAGAATTTGATAAACCTTCGGAACAATATGTCGTGACAACGTCATTTTCAATACTTTATGACCATAAAGACCATATTTTGGGGATATTAATTTTAAGGATGGAATGGGATAGGGTATTAAACGATCCGCACAGCGGATTGTAGCCTTCTCATATGTTTTTTACTAAAAACCGATCCGGCTCGACATGGACCAAAATGTTCGACTAAAAAGCCAGTTGATATTAGAAAAACTGAAGCGTTCGCGAGTAGGGTATGTCACGATAAAAAAAAAACACATTTGTTCCTTTCTGGAGACAAAAATTTATATTTTTATTAATATATGGGTAACTTTGATTTCACGGCACGTCCGACTAGTTGGATCGCCAAAACAAGAAGCAGGAACCAAGCGACAAAAGCTTGCCATTTCGTCTATATACCATTTTAACTTACGCCCACTTTTTGGGGGCGTTTTTATATAAAAACCATTTTTATACACTACCCCATAACATATGCAGGAGAAAACCTTGTCTTTTGTAGAACCGTAAAATTGTTTTGTAAGCAGTCTGAAGAATTTGTTGTCACTATATCATTTTTTCTATTTTGCCCACATCGTGTTTTTAGCCATGCCCACTTTTTTGGGGGGATTTTAGTTTTATGGATAGGATGGGATAGGGTATTCAATGATCCGCACAGCGGATTGTAGCTTTCTCATATGTTTCTTCTCAACCTTGTTGAAGCTGAAATCAAAAGTTGCATCGCTGGAGGGCAGAGTGAATTGGAGAGAGCAGAAGAACGTTGAGAATGTCATCGAGATCACTGGTGTGCCTGTAGTCAGCAATGCGAATGCAGAAGAATGTGTCCAAACAATTTTCAACCAAGCGTTGGATGTCTCTCTGTCACCTTCAGATATCCAGAAATGCTACGTCAAACGTGTATGGAAGAAAAACAACAACAAGCAAAGTGATAAAATCTGTGTTCATTTCTCTTGTTTAGAGGCAAAAGAAAAAGTAATGAAAGCAAAGAAAACTGCAATGAAGAAATTAAATTCGTCTTTATTTGTCGCGGGCACAAAAGACAATGTTTTCATAAACGATTGCTTAACTAGTTACACTAGTGCTTTATTTATGGAAGCAAAAAAAGTAAAAGCTGAAAAAAACTTTAAATATTTGTGGTTTAAAAATTCACGAATTCTAATGAAAAAAACAGAAAAGGGTAGGGTTGTTGCTATTAGATCGTTTCTTGATCTTACAGCATTAAAAGACTGATTGTCTTTTAATTTACCTAATAGATCTTAGTATGTCTTTTCTAAATATCAATGAAAATCCTTTTAGCATCCTTAATCCTAATACAATTGTAAGCACAAATGATGAAATGTTTTTTTGTAATTCAAATGAGTGCAACTCTTTTTTTGTTGTGCACCAAAACATTCGTAGTTTGCGACAAAATTTTGATTTGTTAGTGTGTAATTTAGAAGCCCTTGTATTCTTACCAGTTTTAATATTTGTAAGTGAGATATGGATTTTTGATTTTGAAAAAGATGATTATAATATTCCGGGATATAAGTTGTTCGTAAACTCTAATGAAACGTATGCTGCAGGTGGAGTAGGAGTTTTTGTTAGTGATTGCCTAGTCTCTGGTAACTTTAAAGTAAATTGTCCTACTTTTTTGAGCGCGGATGTAATTGAATTGTCTTTCAAGATATGTGATGTTGATTTCAAATTTGTATGTGTATACAAATTACACCTTAATGATATACAAGTGTTTTTAAATGAATTTTCAGTGCTCTTAAATAACGAAAAAGAGGCAAATCTTATTTTCCTAGGTGATTTTAATATAGACATTTTAACTTCCACTACTTCTTCTGATCTTTATCTTGCAACAATGGCTGACCATGGTCTATCGTCTTTCATAAACGAAATTACTAGACCAATTTCAAGTACTTGTCTTGATCATGTGTTTAGTCGTTTTAAAAAACTATCCATAAGTGAATGTGCTGGTATTAACTTTGATCTTCGCATTACGGATCACTGCATGGCTGGTATTTTGTTCAGTCCGATAAAAGCTAAAAAAACTGTGAAGTGTATTCTGTCACCTAAGGTAACAAAAGTAAACCTAGAACTGTTAAATATTGAGCTGCGTTCTGAAACTTGGGAGGAAATTTATGAGGAAGTTAATGCTTCTAAAGCTTATGATCTGTTCTTAACATTTCTTCAGAATTATATAAGCAATTTCACATATACTCTTGTCCGTAAAAAGACTGAACAAAGGTTAAAGCCTTGGATTACCTATTCTGTATTAAAAAAAATAAAGCTTAAAAATAAGCTACGAAAAAAATGTATTAAACATCCTCTTAATACAGCGTTAAAAACACGTTTTAGAATGCTGAGTAAGGAAGTTAACGATAATATAAGGACAGCTCGGGACAGATATTTCTACTCAAAAGTACGTAATGCACTTGGTAATCCAAGGAAGGAATGGAAAGCTATTAGTAGCATCATTGATGGCAAGTCTCCCAATACATCTGAAGCTATAAGTCTATGTAATAACGGTGTCACGGTTGATGATCCTACAATTGTATCTAATATATTTAATGATTTCTTTTCTTCAGTTGGTTTGATGACTTCTTCCAATGAGTCTCCTGCATATTGTTGTCGCTGCGTTAGGTCTCTTTTAGTCAACGATATTGTTGTAAACAATAGCTTCTTTTATGAAGAAATAACAGGCTTAGAACTTTATAAAATTATCTGTTCACTTAACAACTCTAGCTCTTGTGGTAATGATGGAATTTCCAATCCTATCCTCAAGAAAACAGCACTTTATATTGTAGACATATTAGCTTATATTTTTAACTTAAGTGTTTCTACTGGGGTTTTCCCTGATAGATTAAAATGTGCTAATGTGATCCCTCTTTACAAAAAAGGTAGTAAGAGTGACAAAAACAATTATAGGCCTATTTCTTTACTGTCATCAGTCTCTAAAGTCTTTGAGAAAGCCATTAAGAATAGAGTTTTAAGTTACTTAGCAAAAATAAATTTCCTTAGTCCTGCTCAGTTCGGTTTTAGGAAAGGCCTCGCTACAGAAGATGCCCTCTTGGAGTTTTGCTCCTTCATTTACAAAGCTCTGGATGAAAAAAAATGTTGCGCTGGTCTTTTTGTAGACATTACCCAAGTTTTTGATATGGTCAACCACAAAATTCTACTAAACAAATTACACTATGTAGGTTTTCGGGGTTTTATGCACAAATGGTTTGAGTCTTACTTAATGGATAGAACTCAAAAAGTCATAGTAGGTAGCTTTATTAGCAGATCAAAATGTATGAACTTAGGTGTACCTCAGGGATCAGTCCTTGGTCCCATACTGTTCCTAATTTACATCAACTCTTTATTTAGCCAATTGTTTAAAGGTAAAGTAACAGCTTTCGCAGATGATCTTGGCATTGCCTACCGCTCAGATAGTCCTCTAGACCTAAGGCGCGAACATAAATCATGATGTTCACCTGCTGGGTTTGTGGTTTTCAGAACACAAGCTAGTTGTTAGCAATAAAACCAAATTGATGCACTTCAGTACTAATAAGCTAGTGTCCCCCAGTTTTGACATTTTCTTCCATGCAAAGAATTGTGAAAGCTCAAATATGTCAAATTGTGTTTGTACTGAGAAAGCCACAAGGACAATGTCGACTAGTCAGGCATCTTGTAACACAAGTTGTTTTAAAATTGAAATGGTAAATCAGTTTAAATATCTAGGCATTACTTTTGACCAAAATATGAGTTGGTCTAAACATATTTCGATTCTAAAACAATATTTCCGATCTACAATTCGAAGCTTTTATCGTCTTAGAAAATTTTGTGACCAGAAAACTTTAAAAACAGTGTATTATGGAATATTTCAATCAAAACTACAGTACGGATTAAGCTGCTGGGGTGGTCCTTACCAAACAAAGCTTGAACCATTAGTTGTCTTGCAAAAGTATGTTATAAGAAAAGTATGTGGGGTCAATCGTTTAGCTCCTTCTATACTTTTGTTCAGATCATTGAAAATTCTGCCAATAAAACATTTGTACTATTTCAAAGAAATTTTTTTATGAGAGGCGGCTATTTGCAGAGTCCTATCTCTAACACTCGCAATTTGCGGAGCAATTCAATTAATGTCGTCGTAATACCTCCTTTCCGTACTACTCTGTTCAAAAACTTTTACTCTGTCGTTTCGTGCAAATTATTTAATAAACTTCCTTTAAATATCCGAAGGATAAGAGCCTTTTCCCAATTCTTGAAATGTGTAAAAATGTGGCTTCCAGATTTTAATCACAAGGAAATTAAAGATTTGCTGCCCTATGTTGTCTAAATATGTATATCACATTGCTTTATTATTGTTCGATGTACAAACATTCTTTTATATGCCACATCTCTTTTCGTTTTCTTTTCTTTTGTCAAATTTATTGTAAATTTTGTATAAATGAATTTAAATATTGTTATTACATAAATAATGCATTTAACAACTCACCCCCACTTCGAAATTATTTTTTTATGAAGTGACATTATCACTATTTGTCATAAATATAAATTGTCACTACCTATTCTTAGATTCAACATTGTACAAATAAAAATATAATAATAGAATATGCAAATTTTGTAGATCAAGAATAATGAATAATAAAAAAAAAAAAAATTTCGGTACTTGCGATCCGCTGTTGTTTTTTTAAATTTTGATGCACAATCCTTAGCAGTATTAATACCAACATTGCGTTAATAGACCATTTTAACCCACGCCCACTTTTTGGAGGCGTTTTCCTTACAAAAACCATTTGTATGCCCTAACCCAAGGCAAATGCAAAGAAAAACGTTGTGTATTGTCGAACCATATAAGAATTTGATAAACCTTCGGAACAATATGTCGTGACAACGTCATTTTCAATACTTTTGACCATAAAGACCATATTTTGGGGATATTAATTTTAAGGATGGAATGGGATAGGGTATTAAACGATCCGCACAGCGGATTGTAGCCTTCTCATATGTTTTTTACTAAAAACCGATCCGGCTCGACATGGACCAAAATGTTCGATTAAAAAGCTAGTTGATATTACAAAAACTGAAGCGTTCGCGAGTAGGGTATGTCACGATAAAAAAAAACACGTATGTTCCTTTCTGGAGACAAAAATTTATATTTTTATTAATATAAGGGTAACTTTGATTTCACGGCACGTCCGACTAGTTGGATCGCCAAAACAAGAAGCAGGAAACAAGCGACAAAAGCTTGCCATTTCCTTTATGGACAAAAAAAAAAGATTGACGACCAAAATAAAGATGCATGAACAATAAAAACATATGAGAGGCTACAATCCGCTGTGCGGACCCTATTAATATCCTCAAAATATAGGCCTTATGGCGATGAAATACAGAAAATGACATTGTCACAATATATTGCTCAGACAGTTTATCAAAATCTTTTGTGGTTCCACAAAAAACAACGTATTTCTATTGCTAATGACTTGGGATGGGGTATACAAACGGTTTTTGTAGGAAAACGCCCCCAAAATGTGGGCATAGGGGAAAATGATCTATCGACAAAATGTTTATATTACCATTGCGGAAGAATTTGCATCAACAATTTTTTCGAAAGTTTTAAAATTTGGACAAAAAATGTATTTTACTAAAAACGCCCCCCAAAAGTGGGCGTGTCAAAAAACTTTGTATGGACGAAATATAGATATAAGGATTGTCTAAATATGCTCTTCAGACACTTTTTTGAAATTCCTTACGGTTTGGCCTAAAACTACGTTTATCTAAAAGGGGGCGTGGCAGTGGACGGATTTAAAAAATGTTTACACTTGTTCTGCTTCGTCGGCCAGAGAGTATATATACAAAAGTTCAACACTCTAGCTCAAAATTTAAGGCCCAAAAATTGGTGACACACAGACAGACGGACGGACGGACAGACAGACATGGCTAATTCGACTCAGCTAGCGATTCTGAATCGATCCATATACTTTGAGGTATATGTATCGAAATTATTTCTCTATGTTAAAAACTTAATGTCAAAACTAATATACCCCCCTATGGGATAGGGTATAAAGATGGATGAGTAAAAAAAAACATATGAGAAGGCTACAATCCGCTGTGCGGATCGTTGAATACCCTATCCCATCCTATCCATAAAACTAAAATCCCAAAAAAAAGTGGGCATGGCTAAAAATACGATGTGGATAAAATAGCAAAAATGATATAGTGACAACTAAATCTTCAGACTTCTTACAAAGCACTTTTACGGTTCTACAAAAGACTAGGTTTTCTCCTTCATATGTTATGGGGTAGTGTATAAAAATGGTTTTTATATAAAAACGCCCCCAAAAAGTGGGCGTGGGTTAAAATGGTATAAAGACGTAATGTTCATATTAATAATGTTAATGATTCTGCATCAAAAATTTTTTCGAAAAATTTAAAATTTGACCGAAAACAGTTTTTTATTAAAAACGCCCTGAAAAAGTGGGCGTGGCAAAAAACTTTATATGAACGAAATATAGATATTACGATTCTCTAAATATGCTGCTCAGACACTTTTTTAAAATTCTTAACGGTTTGGCCAAAAATTACGTTTTTCTAAAAAGGGGGCGTGGCAGTGGGCGGAATTCAAAAATTTTTACACTTCTTCTGCTGGGAGCAACAGAGAGCACGTGTTCCAAATTTCATCCTTCTAGCTCAAAATTTAAGGCCCAAAAACTGGTGACGTACGGACGGAAGGACGGACGGACGGACGGACAGACATGGCTAATTCGACTCAGCTAGCGATTCTGAGTCGATCCATATACTTTGAGGTATATGTAGCAAAATTATTTCTCTATGTTACAAACTATGTATCAAAACTAATATACCCCCCTATGGGATAGGGTATAAACATATCAGAAGGCTACAATCCGCTGTGCGGATCGTTGAATACCCTATCCCATCCCATCCTTAAAATTGATATCCCCAAAATATGGTCTTATGGTCATAAAGTATTGAAAATGACCTTGTTACAACATATTGTTCCGAAGATTTATCAAATTCTTTTATGGTTCGACAAATAGCCACGTTTTTGTATTGCATATGCCTTGGGGTAGGGCATACAAATGGTTTTTGTAGAAAAACGCCCCCAAAAGGTGGGCGTGGGTTAAAATGGTCAAATGACGAAATGTTCATATTAATACTACCAATGATTTTGCATCAAAATTTTTTCGAAAATTTTCAAATTTGACCAAAAAAGGTTTTTTTTATGGAAAACGCCCCCAAAAAGTGGGCGTGGCAAAAAACTTTGTATTGACGAAATATAGATATTACGATTCTCTAAATATGCTGTCCAGACCCTTTTTTAAAATTCCTTACGGTTTGCCCAAAAACTGAGTTTATATTAAAAGGGGACGTGGCAGTGGGCGCATTTCAAAAATGTTAACACTTGTTCTATAGACACGGGCGAGTATCCCATATACCAAATTTCATTATCCTAGCTCAAAATTTAAGTCCTAAAAATCGGTGACGTACAGACGGACGGACAGGCAGACAGACATGGCTTAATCGACTCAGCTAGCGATTCTGAGTCGATCCATATACTTTGAGGTATATGTAGCTAAATTATTTCTCTATGTTACAAACTATGTATCAAAACTAATATACCCCTATGGGATAGGGTATAAAGATGGAAGTAGACTTCCTTAATAAATGTGGCGCCATCTAATGCCTACTAGGTTAAGAGTTTTTATTTAATCGGCAATTAGATGTGCATATGTCGGCTAAACGGTCATTTTCTGTATTTTATCGCCATAAAGCCTACATGTTGAGGATATTATTTAAAAGATAGGATAGGATAGGGTATTAAACGATCCGCACAGCGGGTTGTAGCCTTCTCATATGTTTGTACCCTATCCCATAGGGGTACATTAGTTTTGATACATAGTTTGTAACATCGAGAAATAATTTAGCTTCATATACCTCAAAGTATATGGATCGACTCAGAATCGATAGCTGAGTCGATTTAGCTATGTCTCTCCGTCCACATGTCCGTCCGTCCGTACGTCACCAGTTTTTGGGCCTTAAATTTTGAGCTAGAATGATGAAATTTGGTACACGTGGTCTTATTTGCTCCCAGCAGAACAAATGCCCACTGCCACGCCCCCTTTTTAAGGAAAACGTATTTTTTGGCCAAACCGTAAAGAATTTTAAAAAATTGTCTGAGCAGAACATTTAGAGAATCGTAATATCTATATTTCGTCAATATAAAGTTTTTTGCCACGCCCACTTTTTGGGGGCGTTTTTTATAAAAAAACCTTTTTTGGTCTAATTTTAAAATTTTCAAAATAAATTTTGATGCAGGATAATGGGTAGTATTAATATGAACATTTCGTCTATAGACCATTTAAACCCACGCCCACTTTTTGGCGGCGTTTTCTTACAAAAACATATGAGAAGGCTACAATCCACTGTGCGGATCGTTGAATACCCTATCCCATCCTATCTGTAAAACTAAAATCCCCAAAAAGTGGACATGGCTAAAAACACGATGTGGATAAAATAAAGAAAATGACATGGTGACAACAAATTCTTCAGACTGCTTATAAAAAAACTTTTACGGTTCTACAAAAGACAAGGTTTTCTCCTGCATATGTTATGGGGTAGGGTATAAAAATGGTTTTTATATAAAAACGCCCCCAAAAAGTGGGCGTGGGTTAAAATGGTCTATTGACGAAATGTTCATATTTATATTACTAATGATTCTGCATCAAAAGTTTTTTAGAAAATTTTAAAATTTGACCGAAAAACGTTTTTTATTAAAAACGCCCCCAAAAAGTGGGCGTGGCAAAAAACTTTATATGAACGAAATACAGCTATTCAGATTGTCTAAATATGTTGTTCAGAAAGATTTTCAAAATTCCTTATGGTTTGGCCAAAAAATACGTTTTTCTAAAAAGGGGGCGTGGCAGTGGGCGGATTTCAAAAATGTTTACACTTGTTCTGCTGGGAGCAACAAAGAGCACGTGTACCAACTTTCATCCTTCTAGCTCAAAATTTAAGGCCCAAAAACTGGTGACGTACGGACGGACGGACGGACGGACAGACATGGCTAAATCGACTCAGCTATCGATTCTGAGTCAATCCATATACTTTGAGGTATATGTAGCTAAATTATTTCTCTATGTTACAAACTATGTATCAAAACTAATATACCCCCTATGGGATAGGGTATAAAAACCCTTTTACGGTTCTACAAAAGACAAGGTTTTCTCTTGCATAAGTTATGGTGTAGTGTCAAAATGTTTGTACCCTATCCCATAGGGGTATATTAGTTTTGATACTTAGTTTGTAACATACAGAAATAATTTAGCTACATATACCTCAAAGTATATGGATCGACTCAGAATCGCTAGCTGAGTCGAATTAGCCATGTCTGTCTGTCCGTCCGTCCGTCCGTCCGTCCGTCTGTCTGTTCGTCACCGATTTTTGGGCCTTAAATTTTTAGCTAGGATAATGAAATTTGGTATATAGGATCCTTGGCCGAGTTACCAGCACAGGTGTAAAAAATTTTAAAATCCGCCCACTGCCACGCCCCCTTTTAGAAAAAACGTAGTTTTAAGCCAAACCGTATGGAATTTCAAAAAAGTGTGTTAGCAACATATTTAGACAATCCTAATATCTATATTTCGTCAATACAAAGTTTTTTGCCACGCCCACTTTTTGGGGGCGTTTTTAGTAAAAAACGTTTTTTGTCTAAATTTTAAAACTTTCGAAAAAAATGTTGATGCAAATACTTCCGCAATGGTAATATAAACATTTTGTCCATAGTTCATTTTCACCTACGCCCACATTTTGGGGGCGTTTTCTTACAAAAACCATTTGTATACCCCATCCCAAGGCATTAGCAATAGAAATACGTTGTTTTTTGTCGAACCACAAAAGATTTTGAGAAACTGTCTGAGCAATATATTGTGACAATGTCATTTTCTGTTTTTCATCGCCATAAGGCCTATATTTTGAGGATATTGATTATACCCTATCCCATAGGGGTATATTAGTTTTGATACATAGTTTGTAACATAGAGAAATAATTCAGCTATATATACCTCAAAGTATATGGATCGACTCAGAATCGATAGCTGAGTCGATTTAGCCATGTCTGTCCGTCCGTCCGTACGTCACCAGTTTTTGGGCCTTAAATTTTGAGCTAGAAGGATGAAATTTGGTACACGTGCTCTTTGTTGCTCCCAGCAGAACAAGTGTAAAAATTTTTGAAATCCGCCCACTGCCACGCCCCCTTTTTAGAAAAACGTATTTTTTGGCCAAACCATAAGGAATTTTGAAAAACTTTCTGAACAACATATTTAGACAATCTGAATATCTGTATTTCGTTCATATAAAGTTTTTTGCCACGCCCACTTTTTGGGGGCGTTTTTAATAAAAAACGTTTTTCGGTCAAATTTTAAAATTTTCTAAAAAAATTTTGATGCAGAATCATTAGTAATATAAATATGAACATTTCGTCAATAGACCATTTTAACCCACGCCCACTTTTTGGGGGCGTTTTTATATAAAAACCATTTTTAGACCCTACCCCATAACATATGCAGGAGAAAACCTTGTCTTTTGTAGAACCGTAAAAGTTTTTATACCCTATCCCATAGGGGGGTATATTAGTTTTGATACTTAGTTTGTAACATAGAGAAATAATTTTGCTACATATACCTCAAAGTATATGGATCGACTCAGAATCGCTAGCTGAGTCGAATTAGCCATGTCTGTCTGTCCGTCCGTCTGTCTGTTCGTCAGCGGTTTTTGGGCCTTAAATTTTGAGCTAGGATAATGAAATTTGGTATATAGGTTCCTCGTCCGTGCCACCAGAACAAGTGTAAAAATTTTTGAAATTTGGCCAAACCGTAAGGAATTTCAAAAAAGTGTCTGAGTAGCATATTTAGACAATCCTAATATCTATATTTCGTTCATACAAAGTTTTTTGCCACGCCCACTTTTTGTGGGCGTTTTTAGTAAAAAACGCTTTTTGTCTAAATTTTAAAACTTTCGAAAAAAATTTTGATGCAAATACTTCCAAAATGGGAATATAAACATTTTGTCTATAAATCATTTTCACCTACGCCCACATTTTGGGGGCGTTTTCTTACAAAAACCATTTGTATACCCCATCCCAAGGCATTAGCAATAGAAATACGTTGTTTTTTGTCGAACCACACAAGATTTTGAGAAACTGTCTGAGCAATATATTGTGACAATGTCATTTTCTGTATTTCATCGCCATAAGACCTATATTTTGAGGATATTAATTTAAAGGATGGGATGGGATAGGGTATTCAACGATCCGCATAGCGGATTGTAGCCTCTCATATGTTTTATAAGCAGTCTGAAGAATTTGTTGTCACCATGTCATATTCTTAATTTTATCCACATCGTGTTTTTAGCCATGTCCACTTTTTGGGGATTTTAGTTTTACAGATAGGATGGGATAGTTTATTCAACGATCCGCACAGTGGATTGTAGCCTTCTCATATGTTTTAAAGGATGGGATGGGATAGGGTATTCAACGATCCGCATAGCGGATTGTAGCCTCTCATATGTTTATACCCTATCCCATAGGGGTATATTAGTTTTGATACATAGTTTGTAACATAGAGAAATAATTTAGCTACATATACCTCAAAGTATATGGATCGACTCAGAATCGATAGCTGAGTCGATTTAGCCATGTCTGTCCGTCCGTCCGGACGTCACCAGTTTTTGGGCCTTAAATTTTGAGCTAGAAGGATGAAATTTGGTACACGTGCTCTTTGTTGCTCCCAGCAGAACAAGTGTAAAAAATTTTTAAATCCGCCCACTGCCACGCCCCTTTTTTAGAAAAACGTATTTTTTGGCCAAACCATAAGGAATTTTGAAAAACTTTCTGAACAACATATTTAGACAATCTGAATATCTTTTTTTTTGGGGGGCGTTTTTAATAAAAAACCTTTTTCGGTCAAATTTTAAAATTTTCGAAAAAAACTTTTGATGCGGAATCATTAGTATTATAAATATGAACATTTCGTCTAAAGACTATTTCAACCCAAGCCCACTTTTTGGGGGCGTTTTTATATAAAAACCATTTTTATACACTACCCCATAACATATGCAGGAGAAAACCTTGTCTTTTGTAGAACCGTCAAAGTTTTTTGTAAACAGTCTGAACAATTTGTTGTCACCATGTCATTTTCTTTATTTTATCCACATCGTGTTTTTAGCCATGTCCACTTTTTGGGGATTTTAGTTTTACAGATAGGATGGGATAGGGTATTCAACGATCCGCACAGTGGATTGTAGCCTTCTCATATGTTTATACCCTATCCCATAGGGGTATATTAGTTTTGATACATAGTTTGTAACATAGAGAAATAATTTAGCTACATATATCTCAAAGTATATGGATCGACTCAGAATCGATAGCTGAGTCGATTTAGCCATGTCTGTCCGTCCGTCCGTCCGTCCGTCCGTACGTCACCAGTTTTTGGGCCTTAAATTTTGAGCTAGAAGGATGAAATTTGGTACACGTGCTCTTTGTTGCTCCCAGCAGAACAAGTGTAAAAATTTTTAAAATCCGCCCACTGCCACGCCCCCTTTTAGAAAAACGTGTTTTTTGGCTAAACCATAAGGAATTTTAAAAATGTGTCTGAAAAACGTAGTTAGAGAATCGTAATAGCTATATTTCGTTCGTATAATGTTTTTTGCCACGCCCACTTTTTGGGGGCGTTTTTAATAAAAAAAACGTTTTCAATGAAATTTTAAAATTTTCGAAAATAATTTTGATGCAGAATAGTTAGTAATATTAATATAAACATTTCGTCCATAGACCATTTTAGCCCACGCCCACTTTTTGAGGGCGTTTTCTTACAAAAACCGTTTGTATACCCTACCCCATAGCATATGCAGGTGGAAAACGATGTGTTTTGTCAAACAACAAAAGATTCTGATAAACTGTTTGAACAATGTGTTGTGACAATGTCATTTTCTATATTATAGGCTTATAAAGCCCACTTTTTGGAGATATTAATTTTAAGGATGGGATCTATTATTGCACCAAGATATTTTATTTGTTTAACTATTTCTAGTTTATCATTGTCAATTTTAATTTCGATATCTTCATTACTATTTAGGAACATACATTTAGATTTATTGACATTTAATTTTAGCTTTTTACTATTTAACCATACGAAGGTCTTCTTCAAGTTTTTTTTTTATTTCATGAAAATTATTACCACAGACATAAACAAGTGTATCATCTGCAAAAAGCATTACCTTACAAAATTTTAGGACGCTAGACATATCATTTACATATAACAGGAACAGCACAACTCCAATTATTGAGCCCTGAGGAACACCTATCTCCACAACTTCGCACTTGATATTTCATTGTCAATTTTCGTAAATTGTTGTCTATTTGAAAGATATGTCGTAAACCATTTAAGCTCATTGTCTTTTACACCATAACTTTTTAAGTTGTCTGATAGAATGTCATGATCAACTGTCTCAAATTCTCTCTGAAAATCGAGAAACACTGCACAAATTTTCTGTCTTTTGTCAATTACATTTTTCCACTCGTGTATCATCCACATGAGCGCAGTTTCACAGGATCTACCAGATCTAAAGCCAGATTGTTGTTCACACAATATATTATATGTTTCAAGGTAATCAACAAATTGTTCAGATACCACTTTTTCAAATACTTTTTCAATAGTTGGTAGAATGTTTATTGGACGTAGCTTATCAGGTGTTTTGGCATTTGCAACTTTTTGCACTTTTAACAGATTTAATAACTGATCACCAAACGCATCTAAGTTATTTAAAAACATATGAGAAGGCTACAATCCGCTGTGCGGATCGTTGAATACCCTATCCCATCCTATCCATAAAACTAGAATCCCCAAAAAAGTGGGCATGGCTAAAAACACGATGTGGATAAAATAAAAAAAATGATATAGTGACAACAAATTCTTCAGGCTGCTTACAAAACACTTTTACGGTTCTACAAAAGACAAGGTTTTCTCCTGTATATGTTATGGGGGTAGTGTATAAAAATGGTTTTTATATAAAAACGCCCCCAAAAAGTGGGCGTGGGTTAAAATGGTATAAAGACGAAATGTTCATATTAATAATGTTAATGATTCTGCATCAAAATTTTTTTCGAAAAATTTAAAATTTGACCGAAAACAGTTTTTTATTGAAAACGCCCCCAAAAAGTGGGCGTGGCAAAAAACTTTATATGAACGAAATATAGATATTACGATTCTGTTAATATGCTGTTCAGACACTTTTTTAAAATTCTTTACGGTTTTGCTAAAAATTACGTTTTTCTAAAAAGGGGGCGTGGCAGTGGGCGGATTTCAAAAATGTTTACATTTGTTCTGGTGACTCGGACAAGGATCCTATATACCAAATTTCATTATCCTAGCTCAAAATTTAAGGCCCAAAAATCGGTGACGAACAGACAGACGGACGGACGGACACACGGACGGACGGACGGACAGACAGACATGGCTAATTCGACTCAGCTAGCGATTCTGAGTCGATCCATATACTTTGAGGTATATGTAGCAACATTATTTCTCTATGTTACAAACTATGTATCAAAACTAATATACCCCCCTATGGGATAGGGTATAAATATTGCACTATTAACCCCGTTTATATTTATACCCTATCCCATAGGGGGGTATATTAGTTTTGATACTTAGTTTGTAACATAGAGAAATAATTTTGCTACATATACCTCAAAGTATATGGATCGACTCAGAATCGCTAGCTGAGTCGAATTAGCCATGTCTGTCTGTCCGTCCGTCCGTCCGTCCGTCCGTCCGTCCGTCCGTCCGTCCGTCCGTCCGTCCGTCCGTCTGTCTGTTCGTCAGCGGTTTTTGGGCCTTAAATTTTGAGCTAGGATAATGAAATTTGGTATAGAGGATCCTCGTCCGTGCCACCAGAACAAGTGTAAAAATTTTTGAAATCCGCCCACTGCCACGCCCCCTTTTTAGAAAAACCTTTTTTTTTGGCCAAACCGTAAGAAATTTCAAAAAAGTGTCTGAGTAGCATATTTAGACAATCCTAATATCTATATTTCGTCCATACAAAGTTTTTTGCCACGCCCACTTTTTAGGGGCGTTTTTAGTAAAATACGTTTTTTGTCCAAATTTTAAAACTTTCGAAAAAAAATTTGATGCAAATACTTCCGCAATAGTAATATAAACATTTTGTCTATAGATCATTTTCACCTACGCCCACATTTTGGGGGCGTTTTCTTACAAAAACCATTTGTATAGCCCATCCCAAGGCATTAGCAATAGATATACGTTGTATTTTGTCGAACCACAAAAGATTTTGATAAACTGTCTGAGCAATATATTGTGACAATGTCATTTTCTGTATTTCATCGCCATAAGGCCTATATTTTGAGGATATTAATTTTAAGGATGGGATGGGATAGGGTATTCAACGATCCGCACTGCGGATTGTAGCCTCTCATATGTTTTTTTTATTGTTCATCTTTATACCCTATCCCATAGGAGGGTATATTAGTTTTGATACTTAGTTTGTAACATAGAGAAATAATTTTGCTACATATACCTCAAAGTATATGGATCGACTCAGAATCGCTAGCTGAGTCGAATTAGCCATGTCTGTCCGTTAGCGGTTTTTGGGCCTTAAATTTTGAGCTAGGATAATGAAATTTGGTATATAGGATCCTCGTCCGTGCCACCAGAACAAGTGTAAAAATTTTTGAAATCCGCCCACTGCCACGCCCCCTTTTTAGGAAAACTTATTTTTTGGCTAAACCGTAAGGAATTTTAAAAAAGCGTATGAGTAGCATATTTAGACAATCCTAATATCTATATTTCGTTCATACAAAGTTTTTTGCCACGCCCACTTTTTGGGGGCGTTTTTAGTAAAAAACGTTTTTTGTCCAAATTTTAAAACTTTCGATGCAAATACTTCCGAAATGGTAATATAAACATTTTGTCCATAGATCATTTTCACCTACGCCCACATTTTGGGGGCGTTTTCTTACAAAAACCATTTGTATACCCCATCCCAAGGCATTAGCAATAGAAATACGTTGTTTTTTGTCGAACCATCCAAGATTTTGAGAAACTATCTGAGCAATATATTGTGACAATGTCATTTTCTGTATTTCATCGCCATTAGGCATATATTTTGAGGATATTAATTTAAAGAATGGGATGGGATAGGGTATTCAACGATCCGCATAGCGGATTGTAGCCTCTCATATGTTTTATACCCTATCCCATAGGGGTATATTAGTTTTGATACATAGTTTGTAACATAGAGAAATAATTTAGCTTCATATACCTCAAAGTATATGGATCGACTCAGAATCGATAACTGAGTCGATTTAGCCATGTCCGTCCGTCCGTCCGTACGTTACCAGTTTTTGGGCCTTAAATTTTGAGCTAGAAGGATGAAAGTTGGTACACGTGCTCTTTGTTGCTCCCAGCAGAAAAAGTGTAAAAATTTTTTAAATCCGCCTACTGCCACGCCCCTTTTTTAGAAAAACGTATTTTTTGGCCAAACCATAAGGAATTTTGAAAAACTTTCTGAACAACATATTTAGACAATCTGAATATCTGTATTTCGTTCATATAAAGTTTTTTGCCATGCCCACTTTTTGGGGGCGTTTTTAATAAATAACGTTTTTCGGTCAAATTTTAAAATTTTCGAAAAAACTTTTGATGCAGAATCATTAGTAGTATAAATATGCACATTTCGTCCATAGACTATTTCAACCCACGCCCACTTTTTGGGGGCGTTTTTATATAAAAACCATTTTTATACACTACCCCATAACATATGCAGGAGAAAACCTTGTCTTTTGTAGAACCGTCAACGTTTTTTGTAAACAGTCTGAACAATTTGTTGTCACCATGTCATTTTTTTTATTTTATCCACATCGTGTTTTTAGCCATGTCCACTTTTTGGGGATTTTAGTTTTACAGATAGGATGGGATAGGGTATTCAACGATCCGCACAGTGGATTGTAGCCTTCTCATATGTTTATACCCTATCCCATAGGGGGGTATATTAGTTTTGATTTTTTTTCGGTTTAAAGATTTTTGTTTTTAAAGGCACGTGTTTTAAGCCATGTCCACTTTTTGGGGATATTTGTTTTACAGATAGGATGGGATAGGGTATTTAACGATCCGCACAGCTGCTGGATTACTGGAAATATATGTGTACTAATGCAGGAACATGCCCTATCGAAAAATATAAAATTTGACCGAAAAACGTTTTTTATTGAAAACGCCCCCAAAAAGTAGGCGTGGCAAAAAACTTTATATGAACGAAATACAGTTATTCAGATTTTCTTAATATGTTGTTCAGAAACATTTTCAAAATTCCTTATGGCCAAAAAATACGTTTTTCTAAAAAGGGGGCGTGGCAGTGGGTGGATTTCAAAAATATTTACACTTGTTCTGCTTGGAGCAACAAAGAGCACGTGTAACAAATTTCATCCTTCTAGCTCAAAATTAAAGGTCCAACAACTGGGGACGTACGTACGGATGGACGGACGGATAGACATGGCTTAATCGACTCAGCTATCGATTCTGAGTCGATCCATATACTTTAAGGTATATCTAGCTAAATTATTTCTCTATCTTACAAACTATGTATCAAAACTAATAGACCCCTATGGGATAGGGTATAAAAACTTGCAAAAGCATATAATCAACAAATAGAAATGAACGATATTTTTGGAACCAACTTAAGGAATATTAAAAATAATAATGAAGAAACATAGTCTCTGTTATTTAAACTCACTGCAAATAACAGTGACGAAATTAATATGATTAAAAAGGAGATTTCCTTATTGATGCTTTCCAATTATGTTTCAGAAATAGATAAGGAAAAGATCCCCAAAATGTGGTCTTCATGATCATAAAGTATTGGAAATGACATTCTCACTACATATGGTTCAAATTTATCAAATTCTTGTATGGTTCGTCAAAAAACAACGTTTTTCTATCGCATATGCCTTGAGGTAGGGCATACAAATGTTTTTTGTAAGAAAACGCCCCTAAAAAGTGGGCGTGGCTTAAAATGGTCTACTGACGAAATGTTCATATTAATACTACTGTCGCGACCATGGCGACTATACGGGATGCGATTTAACTCTTCAAATTAAAACAATAGTGTTTGCAATTCGAACGTTTATTTCTATAGAAATGAGGAAATTCAGTTGAAGTATGGTATATAAAGAATTCTATTACCGCAGTTTTACTCCCTTGTTCCTTTCCTGACGGCAACCAAATTCAAGTGAACGGAATTATTAACTCGTGCTTTTCGAAGTACGTCACAAAGCAGACGAACGAATAAACGTCAGAAAATGATGAAGAATAATAACTCTCCATTTACATCGATTTGATTTGAAGCGTTTGCACTATGCTTTCAGCAACATCCCCACCCCCGTGAATCGATCCCGATTCACCTATTTCAACGCCCAGAATAGCTAGTTTCGATCAGGTGTGACCGGTAAATGCGTAAGTGGCCTTGAATTCACAACGTTCTCGGCTTCTATTATAAAACACTGCAGAGTATATTCACGGGGAGCTACTTCCTTGAGCGAATGGAGTAATAATTTCTTTACGCATTGAACCATGCTTTCCCACACGCCTCCTTCCGAAGGATTAGCTGGACAATTGAATACCCATTCAACTCCTTCGGTTGACAACTCTGCTTGAACACGTCCACAGTCGAATACATCCGAGAATCTTTTCGCTTCTTGATTGACTCCAACGAAATTTGTCCCATTATTGGAGCGAATCCTAACGGGAACTCCACGGCAATTGATAAAGTTTCGAATCGCTAAGATGCATCCGTCGGCCGACAAGTCGTGGACCACCTCAAGGTGAATCGCACGCACAACCAGGCACGTAAAGAGTGCCACCCATCGCTTCTCCCTATGTCGTCCAATCGTAACCATAATCGGGCCAAAGTAATCTAGACCGGTGTATGAGAAGGGTCTCACAAACGACGTCAGTCGGTCCTCAGGCAAGGGACCCATCATTGGCGTCACTGGCTTGGCATTCGCGATCCTACATACGAAGCAATTGGCGACCAACGTGCGTACATTTTGTCTTATGCGTGGAATCCAATATTTGCGACGGACTTCGCAGATCGTTGCTTCGGTATTCTGATGCTTCATTTTGCAATGTTAATCTGCAATCACAAGCATTGTGAATGAGTGCGCAGAAAGCAGGATAATTGGGCGCTTTGCAGAGTAAGGAGCCAGCTGGCGTCATCGACTCCCACAGCGACACGAAGGACACCATCCTTGTCGATATAAGGCGAAAGTTTGTGTAGAGCGCTTCGTTTCGTTAATGGTAGATTGTTACCGATCTGCTTCAGTTCTGCGGTGAATGCTTCCAGTTGAACTTGCTAACACAATTCTGCAGCCTGAAGCTCGGAAACTGTTAGTTTATTTATCGGACAGCTGCTGACCTGTTTGTGGCACCTATTCACGAAACGAAGTACATAGGCCATAGTTTTTATAAGCCTGCAAAGAAATGAGAAACGATTAAATTCAATGAAATGATTACTCACGACGATCAGTGAATATTTCGGGCGCAGCTCTTCAGCCTCGACTTCTTTGCCGTCGGAGGTTGCACCGGTTGGAGTTGCCTCTTAATAGGAAATCAGTACCATTTCAACAGCGTGACGATGGTCTGAAGTCAACATGGCTCCTCGTCCGAGTAGCTTCTCGGCTGGGTTATCATGGGTTGGTACCCATCTCCAAATGGATTTTTCGGTAGTGCAATTTCTGCAATACTTTGAGGTATATGTAGCTAAATTATTTCTCTATGTTACAAACTAAGTATCAAAACTAATATACCCCTATGGGATAGGGTATAAACATATGAGAAGGCTACAATCCGCTGTGCGGATCGTTGAATACCCTATCCCATTCCATCCTTAAAATTAATATCTCCAAAAAGTGGGCTTTATGGGCCTATAATATAGAAAATGACATTGTCACAACATATTGTTCAAACAGTTTATCAGAATCTTTTGTTGTTTGACAAAAAACATCGTTTTTCTCCTGCATATGCTATGGGGTAGGGTATACAAGCGGTTTTTGTAAGAAAACGCCCCCAAAAAGTGGGCGTGGGTTAAAATGGTCTATAGACGAAATGTTCACATTAATACTACCAATGATTGTGCATCAAATTTTTTTTTGAAATTTTTAAAATTTGACCAGAAAACGTTTATTATAAATAACGCCCCTAAAAGTGGGCGTGGCAAAAAAACTTTATATAAACGAAATATAGATATTACGATTCTCTAAATATGCTGCTCGGACACTTTTTTGAAATTCCTTACGGTTTGGCCAAAAAAATACATTTTCCTAAAAAGGGGGCGTGGCAGTAAGCGGATTTCAAATTTTTTTACACTTGTTCTGGTGGTACGGACGAGGATCCTTTATACCAAATTTCATTGTCCTAGCTCAAAATTTAAGACCCAAAAATTGGTGACGAACAGACAGACGGACGGACGGACGGACGGACAGATATGGCTAATTCGACTCAGCTAGCGATTCTGAGTCGATCCATATACTTTGAGGTATATGCAGCTAAATTATTTCTCTATGTAACAAACTTAGTATCAAAACTAATATACCACTATGGGATAGGGTATAAAAAGTGAGACCCGAACCTCAAGATACGAGCATTACCCAATATTTCTAAAAGGTAAATAGTTTCCCGATGTTGCTATCAAAGAAAAAAATTATTTGGTATAAATTGCCAACCGCCACGATCGTGTACTTCAACAATTGTAAAGCACGAAGATCTTAATAAAAGCAAAGGTGATCTTAGCCCTGTAAATCTTATTTTATTCCAAACTAAGTAAGTTTAACCTAAACATATTTCATATTTCTTGCACTCCCTAATTGAGTACATATTTTCTTTCCATTAAGAATATTGAGAAAATTGTTTTAAAGAGACACTCTTCTGCTCTCTCGATAAAAAAACATATGAGAAGGCTACAATCCGCTGTGCGGATCGTTGAATACCCTATCCCATCCTATCCATAAAACTAAAATCCCAAAAAAAAAGTGGGCATGGCTAAAAATACGATGTGGATAAAATAGAAAAAATGATATAGTGACAACTAAATCTTCAGACTGCTTACAAAACACTTTTACGGTTCTACAAAAGACTAGGTTTTCTCCTTCATATGTTATGGGGTAGTGTATAAAAATGGTTTTTACATAAAAACGCCCCCAAAAAGTGGGCGTGGGTTAAAATGGTAAAAAGACGAAATGTTCATATTAATAATGTTAATGATTTTGCATCAAATTTTTTTTCGAAAAATTTAAAATTTGACCGAAAACAGTTTTTTATTGAAAACGCCCCCAAAAAGTGGGCGTGGCAAAAAACATTATATGAACAAAATATAGATATTACCATTCTCTAAATATGCTGTTCAGACACTTTTTTAAAATTCTTTACGGTTTTGCCAAAAATTACGTTTTTCTAAAAAGGGGGCGGATTTCAAAAATTTTTACACTTGTTCTGGTGACTCGGACAAGGATCCTATATACCAAATTTCATTATCCTTGCTCAAAATTTAAGGCCCAAAAATCGGTGACGAACAGACAGACGGACGGACGGACGGACGGACGGACGGACAGACATGGCTAATTCGACTCAGCTAGCGATTCTGAGTCGATCCATATACTTTGAGGTATATGTAGCAAAATTATTTCTCTATGTTACAAACTATGTATCAAAACTAATATACCCCCCTATGGGATAGGGTATAAAAAAGATCTCCTGCAATAACCGATCGTGGCTTATACAGAAAAAAATTGATGCGTAGAATTGTGAGGCGATTCCCAACTCAGTGACCCAAAATTCAACAGCCTGACCAGTTTAGCATATACCCGTGAGACGCGAGTGTAACTAACGCAGCTTAAATAGCCCGAGTACACTCCGCCGTAATTACTATCGCGCTATAAATTTGACACAAGCGATGCGGCCAAGCCGCGTGACCTTTGGCTGTGCTGGAGAACTTTTCCAACGAATCACCGTGACCGCTTTATGCATTTCTTGCTTTGGAATTTTAAGCGGGGAGTGCATATAATAGTGTGTGCAACAGTGACCTGTTGAGAAAAAAAAAACATTAATTTAACTTTAAAATTCTAACACCAAAAACAATAAAAATTAAACTACAAAAATTGAAATTCTTAACCTATCAAATTGATAACCCAATAAAATTCTAAATCTAATAATTGGACTACTTATACAATATATAAAACAAAATATCTAAATTAACTAATAAGTGTAAAGAGGTATTAGTGATCTGTCTAACAACTTATTATCGGGATAATTCGCATTAGCGATCGCCAAAACATCAACAATTGTCGCAGGTAGCAGCAAATGTGCGCACATCGGTTGGAGCAACATCTGTATGAAACATATGAGAGGCTACAATCCGCTATGCGGATCGTTGAATACCCTATCCCATCCCGTCCTTTAAATTAATATCCTCAAAATATAGGCCTTATGGCGATGAAATACAGAAAATGACATTGTCACAATATATTGCTCAGACAGTTTCTCAAAATCTTTTGTGGTTCGACAAAAAACAACGTATTTCTATTGCTAATGCCTTGTGATGGGGTATACAAATGGTTTTTATAAGAAAACGCCACCAAAATGTGGGAGTAATTGAAAATGATCTATGGACAAAATGTTTATATTACCATTGCGGAAGTATTTGCATCAACATTTTTTTCGAAAGTTTTAAAATTTGGACAAAAAGCGTTTTTTACTAAAAACGCCCCCAAAAAGTGGGCGTGGCAAAAAACTTTGTATGAACGAAATATAGATATTAGGATTGTCTAAATATGATGCTCAGACACTTCTTTGAAATTCCTTACGGTTTGGCCAAAACAAAAGTTTTTCTAAAAAGGGGGCGTGGCAGTGGGCGGATTTCAAAAATTTTTACACTTGTTCTGGTGGCACGGACTAGGATCCTATATACCAAATTTCATTATCCTAGCTCAAAATTTAAGGCCCAAAAATCGGTGACGAACAGACAGACGGACGGACGGACAGAGAGCCATGGCTAATTCGACACAGCGAGCGATTCTGAGTCGATCCATATACTTTGAGGTATATGTAGCAAAATTATTTCTATCAAAACTAATATACCCCCTATGGGATAGGGTATAAAAATCGTGAGTACCAACTAGAGTGTTATTATGTAACAGATCATAAATACCCAGGCTATATCTTATGAATCAAATATTGTTTCTTATCAATGATGATTTTGTTTTATTGTGTAAAAATTTAAGAACATTATTGTATTGTGTATAAACACATTGATTTAATTATAATATAATTATAAACATATGAGAAGGCTACAGTCCGCTGTGCGGATCGTTTAATACCCTATCCCATCCCATCCTTAAAATTAATATCTCCCAAAAGTGGGCTTTATGGGCCTATAATATAGAAAATGACATTGCCACAACATATTGTTCAAACAGTTTATCAGAATCTTTTGTTGTCTGACTAAGTTTTTTAGGGCATACAAACGGTTTTTGTAAGAAAACGCCCCCAAGAAGTGGGCGTGGGTTAAAATGGTCTATAGACGAAATGTTCACATTAATACTACCAATGATTTTGCATCAAAAATTCGAAAATCGAAAATTTTCAAATTTGGCCAAAAAAGGTTTTTTTATGGAAAACGCCCCCAAAAAGTGGGCGTGGCAAAAAACTTTGTATTTACGAAATATAGATATTACGATTCTCTTAATATGCTGTCCAGACACTTTTTTTAAAATTCCTTACGGTTTGGCCAAAAACTGAGTTTATCTTAAAAGAGGGCGTGGCAGTGGGCGGATTTCAAAAATTTTTACACTTGTTCTGTAGGCGAGGATCCCATATACCAAATTTCATTATCCTAGCTCAAAATTTAAGGCCTTAAAATCGGTGACGTACAGACGGACGGACGGACATTCAGACATGGCTTAATCGACTCAGCTAGCGATTCTGAGTCGATCCATATACTTTGAGGTATATGTAGCTAAATTATTTCTCTATGTTACAAACTAAGTATAAAAACCTATTAGAATGCTGTTAGAGAAATAAAACTTTACATAAAATTCAAACGCACTATTTGGATGTTTCCGCGTTTTAGTTATCTATGAATTTTAGATTTTATTTTTTTATAAATTGTTACTTACTTTTGTATTTTGTATTCTTATTACTTATGAATTATCATTTATTTTGAAACTATAGTTGTTATTATTATACCCTATCCCATAGGGGTATATTAGTTTTGATAGATAGTTTGTAACATAGAGAAATAATTTTGCTACATATACCTCAAAGTATATGGATCGACTCAGAATTGCTAGCTGAGTCGAATTAGCCATGTCTGTCTGTCTGTCCGTCCGTCCGTCTGTCTGTTCGTCACCGATTTTGGGCCTTGAATTTTGAGCTAGGGTAATGAAATTTGGTATATAGAATCCTTGTCCGAGTCACCAGAACAAGTGTACAAATTTTTAAAATCCGCCCACTGCCACGCCCCCTTTTTAGGAAAACGTTTTTTTTGGCCAAACCCTAAAGAATTTTAAAAAAGTGTCCGAGCAGCATATTTATAGAATCGAATTATCTATATTTCGTCAATATATAGTTTTGTGCCACGCCCACTTTTTGGGGGCGTTTTTAATAAAAACGTTTTTTGGCCAAATTTGAAAATTTTCGAAAAAAATTTTGATGCAAAATCATTGGTAGTATTAATATGAACATTTTGTCAGTAGACCATTTTAACCCACGCCCACTGTTTGGGGCGTTTTCCTACAAAAACCATTTGTATGCCCTACCCCAAGGCATATGCAATACAAACACATGAGAAGGCTACAATCCGCTGTGCGGATCGTTTAATACCCTATCCCATCCCATCCTTAAAATTAATATCCCCAAAATATGGTCTTTGTGGTCATAAGGTATTGAAAATGACGTTGTTACAACATATTGTTCCGAAGGTTTATCAAATTCTTTTATGGTTCGACAAAAAACAATGTTTTACTTTGCATATGCCTTGAGGTAGGGCATACAAATGGTTTTTGTAATAAAACGCCCCCAAAAAGTGGGCGTGGGTTAAAATGGTCTATAGACGAAATGTTGGTAT
This sequence comes from Rhingia campestris, assembly GCA_932526625.1. Taxonomy (NCBI): domain Eukaryota; kingdom Metazoa; phylum Arthropoda; class Insecta; order Diptera; family Syrphidae; genus Rhingia; species Rhingia campestris. Next base: position 67,482,574 of record OW052183.1, read on the forward strand.
TAATACTGCCAATGATTGTGCATCAATTTTTTTTTCAAAAATGTTAAAATTTGACCAAAAAATTTTTTTATAAAAAACGCTCCCAAAAAGTGGGCGTGGCAAAAAACTTTGTATGGACGAAATATAGATATTAGGATTGTCTAAATATGTTGCAAATACTTTTTTTTGAAATTCTTTACGGTTTGGCATAAAACTACGTTTTTTCTAAAAGGGGGCGTGGCAGTGGGCGGATTTTAAAAAAATTTACACTTGTTCTGGTGACTCGGCCAAGGATCCTATATACCAAATTTCATTATCCTAGCTCAAAATTTAAGGCCCAAAAATCGGTGACGAACAGACAGACGGACGGACGGTAGGACGGACAGACAGACATGGCTAATTCGACTAAGCTAGCGATTCTGAGTCGATCCATATACTTTGAGGTATATGTAGCTAAATTATTTCTCTATGTTACAAACTAAGTATCAAAACTAATATACCCCTATGGGATAGGGTATAAAAACGTGGCTTTTTGTCGAACCATAAAAGAGTTTGATAAACCTTCGGAACTTAATGTTGTAACAACGTCATTTTCAATACTTTATGACCATAAAGACCATATTTTGGGGATATCAATTTTAAGGATGGGATGGGATAGGGTATTAAACGATCCGCACAGCGGATTGTAGCCTTCTCATATGTTTGATTTTGATTATTCATTTTTATAAATTTTTCACCTTTTAATATGTCACACACAAGGTGCTACACCTAAAGCCAAAGTCATGTCATTAGCTATGGATACACGTTCCAAAGCAAAAAGAAATTTAGATTCAGGCATTCCTCCACCTAGTGTTTCTCCGGCTGTAGATCATAGGCCGAAAGTAGTTCACACGCCGAACGCATTTAGCTTACCGAAGGCTACGGTTAATGATCCCATCGGTTCTATTCGAGACTTTAACATTGTTTCGAATGTGCGAGATGATTTAGCTCCTATTTCTGTTTTATCAAACGAAAAGGATTTACTATCAAATAATTTAACTACGAATAGTGGCTTTGGTAATCACTTAGTACGAAATCAAACAGCCATGATTGAAAATAGCCTCGGTGCTAAAAGTCGTCAACCCCAGGAACCAGATGATTCTGTTCAGGGAATGATTCGACAAAGTCTAAAAACATTTCATACTGATTTATTATCTTCATTAGAAGAAATGTAAGAAATGAAAATTAAAAGAGCGATTGACGTTAGGGTTAATAATATTCAATCACAACATACAAACAATCGTCCAAGCTCTGGTAAACGTTTTCAAGGTAAGGCGAATACTCCCGCTCCTTCAAGATATCTCCAACAAGAACCAGAACCAGTTACCAACTCACGTTTATATAATACGAACAACAATAGTCACCGGATGGTTCGAAATACCAATAAAAATATGAATAGTTCGCAAGATTTTTGCCAGTTGTTAAATCAGGATTTTTATGCTATGCCTGAGGTTAACGATGACGGTTCTTACGAAGATGTCCCTCTTCGCGAATCAGTTCGGAAGTTCGATTTAGACCGATGGGGTATCAGATTCGACGGATCTCCCAGGTTGTTATCGGTTGAAGATTTAATATATCGGGTAGAAACGCTCAAAGAAAACTACGGCATGCATTGGTCCGAGGTTGTTCAGAACTTCCATCTGCTGTATTTGGTACTGCTTTGAATTGGTTCTGGCAACGAAGATGTCCCCGCTCCGATTGGAAAGAGTTGCGTCGTGCATTGCTCAAACAGTTTCGAAACCATGAGTCAGATTTCGAAATTATAAAGCAGATCATGGAAAGACGAAAGCAATCCAACGAATCGTTTGAGCATTTTTATACATCGATACTTGAGCTTCGAAATCAACTTCGTGAGCCAATTCGTGAATACGATTTGCTTAAAATTGTCAAAGGGAATATTAGTTCTCGCTTAATGTAGTACATTTATCCAATGTCAATATTCTCATTAGAACGCTTTCGAGATGAATGTCGAAAAGTGGAAAAGATGTTAGGATCTCGCGATTCGGCTCGAATTCGTCCAAATCCATTGATGTATAGGAATGTGAACGAGTTACATCAAAGTGACGTTGATATCGAAGATTTTTGTGAAGAAGTTAATGCTTTTGAAAGAAATAGTACCTCCGGTAGAAATAAAAGTGTTTCAATTGCAAAAGCATGGTTCGTAATTTATTTTGTTACCAATGTGGATTGGACAACTTTACAACACCTCAGTGTCCAAAGTGCAATCCTAATTCGGGAAACTTAACGTCGAGCGTGAAATCCACCGGGGAATAACGCTCAACTCAAACGAACCCGGTGTAGATAAAATAGATTGTAGCACTAGTGCCCATGACTTTCACCTGCTTTTACCTAAGACGGATTTACCGCACCCACCTACCCGAATGCGACATCGAACATATGAAGAACGTTCAAAAAATTACAACAAGATTCGTGCAAGATTATTTTCAATTGACGAATTAAAATCTAATAATCTTGTGTGTCTGGTGAACGCACCATTCCAAAGAAAAAAGAAAAGACATCTTTTTCAGCAGCTAATAGAATCATCTTCAATTGATTTTTATAAGGATTCACGTCCATACGCTGTGGTACAAATTTCATGCCTTGGAGAAGGATGTGAAGAGTTTATCAAGCAAACAACATCCCACTGATAAAATTTGCTTCTGGCTTAAAAACTGCGGATGGTCGTGAGCAGCGCATTATAGGAAGAATAAAAGTTGCTATAACCTATAACAATAAATCACATTTTATCGATTTATATCTGGTCCCCTCCTTGTCTCAGCCTTTATACCTTTGAATAGATTTCTGGCAAGCTTTCCAAGTAGCTCCCCATTTGGTGTCAGAAATCTCATTAAATGCAGGTACCACAGCACAGCACAGCATGATCTAAACGAGGATCAAACATATGAGAGGCTACAATCCGCTATGCGGATCGTTGAATACCCTATCCCATCCCATCCTTTAAATTAATATCCTCAAAATATAGGCCTTATGGCGATGAAATACAGAAAATGACATTGTCACAATATATTGCTCAGACAGTTTCTCAAAATCTTGTGTGGTTCGACAAAAAACAACGTATTTCTATTGCTAATGCCTTGGGATGGGGTATACAAATGGTTTTTGTAAGAAAATGCCCCCAAAATGTGGGCGTAGGTGAAAATGATCTATAGACAAAATGTTTATATTACCATTGCGGAAGTATTTGCATCAAATTTTTATCGAAAGTTTTAAAATTTGGACAAAAAGCGTTTTTTACTAAAAACGCCCCCAAAAAGTGGGCGTGGCAAAAAACTTTGTATGAACGAAATATAGATATTAGGATTGTCTAAATATGCTACTAAGACACTTTTTTGAAATTCCTTACGGTTTGGCCAAAAAATAAGTTTTCCTAAAAAGGGGGCGTGGCAGTGGGCGGATTTTAAAAATTTTTACACTTGTTCTGGTGGCACGGACGAGGATCTTTATACCAAATTTAATTATCCTAGCTCAAAATTTAAGGCCCAAAAATCGCTGACGAACAAACAGACGGACGGACGGACGGACAGACAGACATGGCTAATTCGACTCAGCTAGCGATTCTGAGTCGATCCATATACTTTGAGGTATATGTAGCAAAATTATTTCTCTATGTTACAAACTAAGTATCAAAACTAATATACCCCTATGGGATAGGGTATAAAAATCGTGAGTACCAACTAGAGTGTCATATGATTGATATCTTATGTAACAGATCATAAATACCCAAGCTATATCTTATGAATCAAATATTGTTTCTTATCAATGATGATTTTGTTTTATTGTGTAAAAATTTTAGAACATTATTGTATTGTGTATAAACACATTGATTTAATTATAATATAATTATAAACATCTGAGAAGGCTACAATCCGCTGTGCGGATCGTTGAATACCCTATCCCATCCCATCCTTAAAATTAATATCTCCAAAAAGTGGGCTTTATGGGCCTATAATATAGAAAACGACATTGTCACAACATATTGTTCAAACAGTTTATCAGAATCTTTTGTTGTTTGACAAAAAACATCATTTTTCTCCTGCATATGCTATGGGGTAGGGTATACAAACGGTTTTTGTAAGAAAACGCCCCCAAAAAGTGGGCGTGGGTTAAAATGGTATAGACGAAATGTTCACATTAATACTACCAATGATTGTGCGTCAAATTTTTTTTTGAAATTTTTAAAATTTGACCAGAAAACGTTTATTATAAATAACGCCCCTAAAAGTGGGCGTGGCAAAAAACTTTATATAAACGAAATATAGATATTACGATTCTCTAAATATGCTGCTCAGACACTTTTTTGAAATTCCATATGGTTTGGCCAAAAAATACATTTTCCTAAAAAGGGGGCGTGGCAGTGGGCGGATTTCAAAAATGTTTACACTTGTTCTGGTGGCACGGACGAGGATCCTATATACCAAATTTCATTGTCCTAGCTCAAAATTTAAGGCCCAAAAATTGGTGACGAACAGACAGACGGACGGACGGACGGACAGACATGGCTAATTCGACTCAGCTAGCGATTCTGAGTCGATCCATATACTTTGAGGTATATGTAGCTAAATTATTTCTCTATGTTACAAACTAAGTATCAAAACTAATATACCCCTATGGGATAGGGTATAATAATGAACACATGAGAAGGCTACAATACGCTGTGCGGATCGTTGAATACACATTCCCATCCTATCCATAAAACTAAAATCCCCAAAAAGCCGGCATGGCTAAAAGCACGATGTGGATCAAATAGAAAAATGATATAGTGACAACAAATCCATCAGACTGTCTACAAAACACTTTTACGGTTCTACAAAAGACAAGGTTTTCTCCTGCATATGTTATGGGGTAGTGTATAAAAATGGTTTTAATATAAAAACGCCCTCCGCCACTATCTCTGTTCAAGGGGCCTGACTAACCCATGAAATTCCTAGACAACCTGTTGTCCGAATATGTCAGAGCAGCTCATCTAGGTTCGCCTGGGACAGCAGGCCGGGTATTCTTCCGTGCCATTCTCACCAGGGTGTTTATAGTGTTGCTGTTTTTCGTCGTGTTATCAACACTCGCACTTATCGTTTAGCAAGTCAAATCCGGTTGGATGAAACCAGTACCCGATGGTTACCACTTGGAGGTAAAGATAAGCACATTTGATGTGTAGTCAGAGTTGCAACACTGGGTATTGCCAAGTTAACGCCAATCAGAGTCTACCCTCGTTCTACAGCACCCAACCATCAGTCGATCCATATAATTTGAGGTATATGTAGCAAACTTATTTCTCTATGTTACAAACTAAGTATCAAAACTAATATACCCCCTATGGGATAGGGTATAAAGTAGCCGGATCTACTGGTGGTGGACCATTTAATCAAAAAACCTTCACCCCAGTCGAAGAAATGCCACCTTTGGTGGCACAGTGCAATGGAACAATGCAAATAAATCACAAGCCAAAAATCAAAATCAAAATATTGATCTTTTAAATAGTGTATATATTTCCGATGAAAGTGCAGACCAACCAACAAAAAGAAAGCCATTGTCTTCTATCCAGCTTTTGAACAAACAAGTTCAATTCCAAGAAGATTACTATAACCAAATAACTTCCACGCCAACTTCAACGAACCAAACGTTACAGACGTTGACAAACAAGTAAAAAGGATAAGTCGATCACTAGAGGATATATGTGGAATTGAAAAAAAGAAGTTTAAACAAATGCTTGATCATAAATAATGTAACACATATCCTCTCCGGTACCTACAAAACAAGTGTAATTATACCCTATCCCATAGGGGCATATTAGTTTTGATACTTAGTTTGTAACATACAAACAATAGAGAAATAATAAAAGAAAATAACATAGAGAAATAATTTTGCAACATATACCTCAAAGTATATGGATCGACTCAGAATCGCTAGCTGAGTCGATTAAGCCATGTCTGTCTGTCCGTCCGTCCGTCCGTCTGTACGTCACCGATTTTTAGGCCTTAAATTTTGAGCTAGGATAATGAAATTTGGTATATAGGATCCTCGTCTCTGCCTACAGAACAAGTGTAAAAATTTTTGAAATCCGCCCACTGCCACGCCCCCTTTTAAGAAAAACTCAGTTTTTGACCAAACCGTAAGGAATTTTAAAAAAGTTTCTGAACATCATATTTAGACAATATTAATATCTATATTTCGTCCATATAAAGTTTTTTGCCACGCCCACTTTTTGGGGGCGTTTTCAATAAAAAACTGTTTTCGGTCAAATTTTAAATTTTTCGAAAAAAATTTTGATGCAGAATCATTAACATTATTAATATGAACATTTCGTCTATATACCATTTTAACCCACGCCCACTTTTTGGGGGCGTTTTTATATAAAAACCATTTTTATACACTACCCCATAACATATCCAAGAGAAAACCTTGTCTTTTGTAGAACCGTTAAAGTGTTTTGTAAGCAGTCTGAAGAATTTGTTGTCACTATATCATTTTTTCTATTTATCCACATCGTGTTTTTAGCCATGCCCCCTTTTTTGGGGATTTTAGTTTTATGGATAGGATGGGATAGGGTATTCAACGATCCGCACAGCGGATTGTAGCCTTCTCATATGTTTTTTTTTAAAATCCGCCCACTGCCACGCCCCCTTTTTTCTACCCTATCCCATAGGGGTATATTAGTTTTGATAAATAGTTTGTAACATAGAGAAATAATTTAGCTACATATACTTCAAAGTATATGGATCGACTCAGAATCGCTAGCTGAGTCGATTTAGCCATGTCTGTTCGTCCGTCCGTCCGTACGTCACCAGTTTTTGGGCCTTAAATTTTGAGTTAGAAGGATGTTGTTGCTCATAGCAGAACAAGTGTAAAAATTTTTGAAATCAGCCCACTGCCACGCCCCCTTTTTAGAAAAACGTATTTTTTGGCCAAACCATAAGGAATTTTGAAAAAGTGTCTGAGAACCGTAGTTAGACAATCGTAATATCTATATTTCGTTCATATAAAGTTTTTTGCCACGCCCACTTTTTGCGGGCGTTTTTATTAAAAAACGTTTTACGGTCAAATTTTAAAATTTTCGAAAAATAATTAGTAATATTACTATAAACATTTCGTCCATAGATCATTTAAGCCTACGCCCACTTTTTGGGGGCGTTTTCTTACAAAAACCCTACCCCATAGCATATGCAGGAGGAAAACGATGTGTTTGGTCAAACAACAAAATATTCTGACAAACTGTTTGAACAATATACTGTTGTGACAATGTCATTTTCTATATTATAGGCTAATAAAGCTCACTTTTTGGAGATATTAATTTTAAGGATGGGATGGGATAGGGTATTCAACGATCCGCACAGCGGATTGTAGCCTTCTAATAGGTTTTTATATCCTATATTAGTTTTGATACATAGTTTGTAACATATGGAAATAATTTTGCTACATATACCTCAGAGTATATGGATATTCTCAGAATCGCTAGCTGAGTCGAATTAGCCATGTCTGTCTGTCCGTCCGTCTGTCTGTTCGTCACCGATTTTTGGGTCATAAATTTTGAGCTAGGATAGTGAAATTTGGTATATAGGATCCTTGCTCGTGCCACCAGAACAAGTGTAAACAATTATGAAATCCGCCCACTGACACGCCCCCTTTTCAGAAAAAAGTATTCTTTTGGCCAAACCGTAAAGAATTTTAAAACGTATGAGAAGGCTACAATCCACTGTCCGGATCGTTGAATACCCTATCCCATCCTAACCATGAAATTAAAATCCCCAAAAAAAAGTGGACATGGCTAAAAACGCGATGTGGATAATATAGAAAAAATGATATAGTGACAACAAATTCATCAGACTGCTTACAAAACACTTTTACGGTTCTACAAAAGACGAGGTTTTCTCCTGCATATGTTATGGGGCAGTGTATCAAAATGGTTTTTATATAAAAACGCCTTCAAAAATTGGGCGTGGCTTAAATTAATATATAGACGAAATGTTCATATTAATAATGTTAATGATTCTGCATCAAATTTTTTTTCGAAAAAATTAATATTTGACCGAAAACAGTTTTTTATTGAAAACGCCCCCAAAAAGTGGGCGTGGCAAAAAACTTTATATGGACGAAATATAGATATTAATATTGTCTAAATATGTTGTTCAGAAACTTTTTTAAAATTCCTTACGGTTTGGTCTAAAACTGAGTTTTTCTTAAAAGGGGGCGTGGCAGTGGCCGGATATCAAAATTGTTTACACTTATTCTGTAGGCATGGACGAGGATCCTATATACCAAATATCATTATCCTAGCTCAAAATTTAAGGCCTAAATATCGGTGACGTACAGACGGACGGAGGGACGGACGGACAGACAGACATGGCTTAATCGACTCAGCTAGCGATTCTGAGTCGATCCATATACTTTGAGGTATATGTAGCTAAATTATTTCTCTATGTTACAAACTGAGTATCAAAACTAATATACCCCTATGGGATATTGTATATATAGTGTCTGAGTAGCATATTTAGAGAATCGTAATATCTATCTTTCGTCGATATAAAGTTTTTTACCACGCCCACTTTTTGAGGCTTTTTATACCCTATCCCATAGGGGTATATTAGTTTTGATACATAGTTTGGAACATAGAGAAATAATTTAGCTACATATACTTCAAAGTATATGGATCGACTCAGAATCGCTAGCTGAGTCGAATTAGCCATGTCTGTCTGTCCGTCCGTTCGTCCGTCCGTCCGTCTGTCTGTTCGTCACCGATTTTTGGGCCTTAAATTTTGAGCTAGGATAATGAAATTTGGTAAATAGGATCCTCGTCCGTGCCACCAGAACAAGTGTAAACATTTTTGAAATCCGCTTACTGCCACGCCCCCTTTTTAGGAAAACGTATTTTTTGGCCAAACCGTAAGGAATTTCAAAAAAGTGTCTGAGCAGCATATTTAGACAATCCTAATATCTATATTTCATTTATACAAAGTTTTTTGCCACGCCCACTTTCTGGGGGCGCTTTTAGTAAAAAACGCTTTTTGTCCAAATTTTAAAACATTCGAAAAAATTTTTGATGCAAATACTTCCGCAATGGTAATATAAATATGTTGTCTATAGATCATTTTCACCTAAGCCCACATTTTGGGGGCGTTTTCTTACAAAAACCATTTGTATACCCCATCCCAAGGCATTAGCAATAGAAATACGTTGTTTTTTGTCGAACCACAAAAAATTTTGAGAAACTGTCTGAGCAATATTTTGTGACAATGTCATTTTCTGTATTTCATCGCCATAAGGCCTTTATTTTGAGGATATTAATTTAAAGGATGGGATGGGATAGGGTATTCAACGATCCGCATAGCGGATTGTAGCCTCTCATATGTTTATACCCTATCCCATAGGGGTATATTAGTTTTGATACTTAGTTTGTAACATAGAGAAATAATTTAGCTACATATACCTCAAAGTATATGGATCGACTCAGAATCGCTAGCTGAGTTGAATTAGCCATGTCTGTCTGTCCGTCCGTCCGTCCGTCCGTCCGTCTGTCTGTTCGTCACCGATTTTTGGGCCTTAAATTTTGAGCTAGGATAATGAAATTTGGTATATAGGATCCTTGGCCGAGTCACCAGAACAAGTGTAAAAATTTTTAAAATCCGCCCACTGCCACGCCCCCTCTTAGAAAAAACGTAGTTTTAAGCCAAACCGTAAGGAATTTCAAAAAAGTGTGTTTGCAACATATTTAGACAATCTTAATATCTATATTTCGTCCATATAAAGTTTTTTGGCACGCCCACTTTTTGGGGGCGTTTTTAGTAAAAAAAGTTTTTTGTCCAAATTTTGAAACTTTCGAACAAAATTTTGATGCAAATACTTCCGCAATGGTAATATAAACATTTTGTCTATAGGTCATTTTCACCTACGCCCACATTTTGGGGGCGTTTTCTTACAAAAACCATTTGTATACCCCCTCCCAAGGCATTAGCAATAGAAAACCGTTGTTTTTTGCCGAACCACAAAAGATTTTGATAAACTGTCTGAGCAATATATTGTGACAACGAATCATTAACATTATTAATATAAACGTTTCGTCTATATACCATTTTCACCCACGCCCACTTTTTGGGGGCGTTTTTATATAAAATCCATTTTTATACACTACCCCATAACATATGCAGGAGAAAACCTTGTATTTTGTAGAACCGTAAAATTGTTTTGTAAGCAGTCTGAAGAATTTGTTGTCACTATATCATTTTTATACCCTATCCCATAGGGGGGTATATTAGTTTTGATACTTAGTTTGTAACATAGAGAAATAATTTTGCTACATATACCTCAAAGTATATGGATCGACTAAGAATCGCTAGCTGAGTCGAATTAGCCATGTCTGTCTGTCCGTCCGTCCGTCCGTCCGTCCGTCCGTCTGTCTGTTTGTCGGCGGTTTTTGGGCCTTAAATTTTGAGCTAGGATTATGAAATTTGGTATATAGGATCCTCGTCCATGCCACCAGAACAAGTGTAAAAATTTTTAAAATCCGCCCACTGCTACTCCCCCTTTTTGGAAAAACTTATTTTTTGGCCAAACCGTAAGGAATTTCAAAAAAGTGTCTCGGTAGCATATTTAGACCATCCTAATATCTATATTTCGTTCATACAAAGTTTTTTGCCACGCCCACTTTTTGGTGGCGTTTTTAGTAAAAAACGCTTTTTGTCCAAATTTTAAAGCTTTCGAAAAAAATGTTGATGCAAATACTTCCGAAATGGTAATATAAACATTTTGTCCATAGATCATTTTCACCTACGCCCACATTTTGGAGGCGTTTTCTTACAAAAACCATTTGTATACCCCATCCCAAGGCATTAGCAATAGAAATACGTTGTTTTTTGTCGAACCACACAAGATTTTGATTTTTTTTATCGAGAGAGCAGAAGGGTATCTCTTTAAAACAATTTCCTCAATATTCTTATTCTGGAAAGAAAATATGTACCCAATTAGGGAGTGCAAGAAATCTGAAATATGTTTAGGTTAAACTTACTTAGTTTGGAATAATATAAGATTTACAGGGATAAGATCACATTTGCTTTTACTAAGATCTTCGTGCTTTACAATTGTTGAAGTACACGATCGTGGCAGTTGGTTCTGAAAAGGGTTAGCAATTTATGCCAAATATTTTTTTCTTTGAGAGCAACATCGGGAAACTATTTACCTTTTAGAAATATTGGCTTATGCTCGTATCTTGAAGTTCGGGTCTCACGTTTTATACCCTATCCCATAGGGGTATATTAGTTTTGATACATAGTTTGTAACATAGAGAAATAATTTAGCTACATATACCTCAAAGTATATGGATCGACTCAGAATCGATAGCTGAGTCGATTTAGCCATGTCTGTCCGTCCGTCCGTACGTCACCAGTTTTTGGGCTTTAAATTTTGAGTTAGAAGGATGAATTTTGGTACACGTGCTCTTTGTTGCTCATAGCAGAACAAGTGTAAACATTTTTGAAATCCGCCCACTGCCACGCCCTCTTTTTAGAAAAACGTATTTTTTGGCCAAACCATAAGGAATTTTGAAAAAGTGTCTGAGAAGCATATTTAGAGAATCGTAATATCTATATTTCGTCAATACACGCCCACTTTTTGGGGGCGTTTTCTATAAAAAAAACATTTTTTGGCCAAATTTTAAATTTTCGAAAAAAATTTTTGATGCAAAATCATTGGTAGTATTAATATGAACATTTCATCGGTAGACCATTTTAACCCACGCCTACTTTTTGGGGGCGTTTTCCTACAAAAACCATTTGTATGCCCTACCCCAAGGCATATGCAATACAAAAACGTGGTTTTTTGTTCAACCATAAAAGAATTTGATAATCCTTCGGAACAATATGTTGTAACAACGTCCACTTTTTGGGTTCGTTTTTATATAAAAAAAACATTTTTATACACTACCCCATAACATATGCAGGAGAAAACCTTGTCCTTTGTAGAACCGTAAAATTGTTTTGTAAGCAGTCTGAAGAATTTGTTGTCACTATTTAATTTTTTCTATTTTATCCACATCGTGTTTTTAGCCATGCCCCCTTTTTTGGGGATTTTAGTTTTATGGATAGGATGGGATATGGTATTCAACGATCCGCACAGCGGATTGTAGCCTTCTCATATGTTTATACCCGATCCCATAGGGGTATATTAGTTTTGATACTTAGTTTGTAACATAGAGAAATAAATTAGCTACATATACCTCAAAGTATATGGATCGACTCAGAATCGCTAGCTGAGTTGAATTAGCCATGTCTGTCTGTCCGTCCGTCCGTCCGTCCGTCTGTCTGTTCGTCACCGATTTTTGGGCCTTAAATTTTGAACTAGGATAATGAAATTTGGTATATAGGATCCTTGGCCGAGTCACCAGAACAAGTGTACAAATTTTTAAAATCCGCCCACTGCCACGCCCTTTTAGAAAAAACGTTGTTTTAAGCCAAACCGTAAGGAATTTCAAAAAAGTGTGTTTGCAACATATTTAGACAATCTTAATATCTATATTTCGTCCATACAAAGTTTTTTGCCACGCCCACTTTTTGGGGGCGTTTTTAGTAAAAAAAGTTTTCTGTCCAAATTTTGAAACTTTCGAAAAAAATTTTGATGCAAATACTTCCGCAATGGTAATATAAACATTTTGTCCATAGATCATTATCACCTACGCCCACATTTTGGGGGCGTTTTCTTACAAAAACCATTTGTATACCCCCTCCCAAGGCATTAGCAATAGAAAACCGATGTTTTTTGTCCAACCACCAAAGATTTCGATAAACTGTCTGAGCAATATATTGTGACAATGAATCATTAACATTATTAATATAAACATTTCGTCTATATACGATTTTCACCAACGCCCACTTTTTGGGGGCGTTTTTATATAAAAACCATTTTTATACACTACCCCATAACATATGCAGGAGAAAACCTTGTATTTTGTAGAACCGTAAAAGTGTTTTGTAAGCAGTCTGAAGAATTTGTTGTCACTATATCATTTTTATACCCTATCCCATAGGGGTATATTAGTTTTGATACTTAGTTTGTAACATATGAGAGGCTACAATCCGCTATGCGGATCGTTGAAAACCCTATCCCATCGCATCCTTAAAATTAATAGCCTCAAAATATAGGCCTTATGGCGACGAAATACAGAAAATGACATTGTCACAATATATTGCTCAGACAGTTTATCAAAATCTTTTGTGGTTCTTCGACAAAAAACAACGGTTTTCTATTGCTAATGCCTTGGGATGGGGTATACAAATGGTTTTTGTAAGAAAACGCCCCAAAATGTGGGCGTAGGTGAAAATGATCTATTGACGAAATGTTTTTTATACCCTATCCCATAGGGGTATATTAGTTTTGATACTTAGTTTGTAACATAGAGAAATAATTTAGCTACATATACCTCAAAGTATATGGATCGGCTCAGAATCGCTAGCTGAGTCGATTAAGCCATGTCTGTCTGTCCGTTCATCTGTACGTCACCGATTTTTAGGCCTTAAATTTTGAGCTAGGATAATGAAATTTGGTATATAGGATCCTCGTCTCTGCCAACAGAACAAGTGTAAACAATTTTGAAATCCGCCCACTGCCACGCCCCCTTTTAAGAAAAACTCAGTTTTTGACCAAACCGTAAGGAATTTTAAAAAAAATTCTGAACAACATATTTAGACAATATTAATATCTATATTTCGTCCATATAAAGTTTTTTGCCACGCCCACTTTTTGGGGACGTTTTCAATAAAAAACAGTTTTCGATTAAATTTTAAATTTTTCGAAAAAAATTTTGATGCAGAATCATTAACATTATTAATATGAACATTTCGTCTATATACCATTTTAACCCACGCCCACTTTTTGGGGGCGTTTTTATATAAAAACCATTTTTATACACTACCCCATAATATATGCAGGAGAAAACCTTGTCTTTTGTAGAACCGTAAAAGTGTTTGTAAGCAGTCTGAAGAATTTGTTGTCACTAAATCATTTTTTCTATTTTATGCACATCGTGTTTTTAGCCATGCCCACTTTTTGCGGATTTTAGTTTTATGGATAGGGTGGGATAGGGTATTCAACGATCCGCACAGCGGATTGTAGCCTTCTCATATGTTTATACCCTATCCCATAGGGGTATATTAGTTTTGATACTTAGTTTGTAACATAGAGAACAAATTTTGCTACATATACCTCAAAGTATATGGATCGACTCAGAATCGCTAGCTGAGTCGAATGAGCCATGTCTGTCTGTCCGTCCGTCCGTCCGTCTGTCTGTTCGTCACCGATTTTTGGGCCTTAAATTTTGAGCTACGATAATGAAATTTGGTATATAGGATCCTCGTCTGTGCCACCAGAACAAGTGTAAAAAGTTTTGAAATCCGCCTACTGCCACGCCCCCTTTTTAGGAAAACTTATTTTTTGGCCAAACCGTAAGGAATTTCAAAAAAAAAGTCTGAGTAGCATATTTAGAAAATCCTAATATCTATATTTCGTTTATACAAAGTTTTTTTGCCACGCCCACTTTTTGGGGGCGTTTTTAGTAAAAAACGCTTTTTGTCCAAATTTTAAAACTTTCGAAAAAAATTTTGATGCAAATACTTCCGAAATGGTAATATAAACATTTTGTCCATAGATCATTTTCACCTACGCCCACATTTTGGGGGCGTTTTCTTACAAAAACCATTTGTATACCCCATCCCAAGGCATTAGCAATAGAAATACGTTGTTTTTTGTCGAACCACAAAAGATTTTGATAAACTGTCTGAGCAATATATTGTGACAATGTCATTTTCTGTATTTCATCGCCATAAGGCCTATATTTTGAGGGTATTAATTTTAAGGATGGGATGGGATAGGGTTTTCAACGATCCGCATAGCGGATTGTAGCCTCTCATATGTTTATACCCTATCCCATAGGGGGGTATATTAGTTTTGATACTTAGTTTGTAACATAGAGAAATAATTTTGCTACATATACCTCAAAGTATATGGATCGACTAAGAATCGCTAGCTGAGTCGAATTAGCCATGCCTGTCTGTCCGTCCGTCCGTCTGTCCATCTGTCTGTTCGTCAGCGGTTTTTGGGCCTTAAATTTTGAGCTAGGATAATGAAATTTGGTATATAGGATCCTCGTCCGTGCCACCAGAACAAGTGTAAAAAGTTTTGAAATCCGCCTACTGCCACGCCCCCTTTTAAGGAAAACTTATTTTTTGGCCAAATCGTAAGGAATTTCAAAAAAAAAGTCTGAGTAGCATATTTAGACAATCCTAATATCTATATTTCGTTCATACAAAGTTTTTTGCCACGCCCACGTTTTTGGGCGTTTTTAGTAAAAAACGCGTTTTGTCCAAATTTTAAAACTTTCGAAAAAAATTTTGATGCAAATACTTCCGAAATGGTAATATAAACATTTTGTGTATAGATCATTTTCACCTACGCCCACATTTTGGGGGCGTTTTCTTACAAAAACCATTTGTTTACCCCATCCCAAGGCATTAGCAATAGAAATACGTTGTTTTTTGTCGAACCACACAAGATTTTGAGAAACTGTCTGAGCAATATATTGTGACAATGTCATTTTCTGTATTTCATCGCCATAAGGCCTATATTTTGAGGATATTAATTTAAAGGATGGGATGGGATAGGGTATTCAACGATCCGCATAGCGGATTGTAACCTCTCATATGTTCATATTTATATAACTAATGATTCTGCATCAAAAGTTTTTTCGAAAAGTTGACCGAAAAACGTTGTTTATTAAAAACGCCCCCAAAAAGTGGGCGTGGCAAAAAACTTTATATGAACGAAATACAGATATTCAGATTGTCTAAATATGTTGTTCAGAAAGTTTTTCAAAATTCCTTATGGTTTATCCAAAAAATACGTTTTTCTAAAAAGGGGGCGTTGCAGTGGGCGGTTTCAAAAATTTTTACACTTGTTCTGCTGGGAGCAACATAGAGCACGTGTACCAAATTTCATCCTTCTAGCTTAAAATTTAAGGCCTAAAAACTAGTGACGTACGGGCGGACGGACGGACGGACAGACATGGCTTAATCGACTCAGCTATCGATTCTGAGTCGATCCATATACTTTGAGGTATACGTAGCTAAATTATTTCTCTATGTTACAAACTATGTATCAAAACTAATATACCCACCTATGGGATAGGGTATGAAACAGCCACAAACGGCTGTATTTTTAACTTTCTCTTACAAAGAGAAAGATATTGTTTTCGTGAAAATTTTCGACCTCGAGATTTTGATTGATTCTAACATTACGATGGTAGCGGAGCCTAAAAAAGTGGTTTTTGGAATTCCGTCCGTCGGTCCGTCGGTCCGTCTGTCCGTAATGGTCTCCCCAGCCTAAACGGCTAGACCGATTTTCTTCAAACTTCGTATCCAAGCTTATTTTAGTTATAATTCTAGGCCATTTTTATACCCTATCCCATAGGGGGGTGTATTAGTTTTGATACTTAGTTTGTAACATAGAGAAATAATTTAGCTACATATACCTCAAAGTATATGGATCGACTCAGAATCGCTAGCTGATTCGAATTAGCGATGTCTGTCTGTCCGTCCGTCCGTCTGTCTGTTCGTCACCGATTTTTGGGCCTTAAGTTTTGAGCTAGGATAATGAAATTTGGTATAAAGGATCCTCGTCCGTGCCACCAGAACAAGTGTAAATTTTTTTGAAATCCGCCCACTGCCACGCCCCTTTTTAGGAAAACGTATTTTTTGGCCAAACCGTAAGGAATTTCAAAAAAGTGTCTGAGCAGCATATTTAGACAATCCTAATATCTATATTTCGTAAATACAAAGTTTTTTGCCACGCCCACTTTTTGGGGGCGTTTTAAGTAAAAAACGCTTTTTGTCCAAATTTTAAAACTTTCGAAAAAATTTTTGATGCAAATACTTCCGCAAAGGTAATATAAACATTTTGTCCATAGATCATTTTCACCTACGCCCACATTTTGGGGTCGTTTTCTTACAAAAACCATTTGTATACCCCATCCCAAGGCATTAGCAATAGAAATACGTTGTTTTTTGTCGAACCACAAACGATTTTGAGAAACTGTCTGAGCAATATATTGTGACAATGTCATTTTCTGTTTTTCATGGCCATAAGGCCTATATTTTGAGGATATTAATTTAAAGGATGGGATGGGATAGGGTATTCAACGATCCGCATAGCGGATTGTAGCCTCTCATATGTTGAGAAACTGTCTGAGCAATATATTGTGACAATGTCATTTACTGTATTTCATCGCCATAAGGCCTATATTTTGAGGATATTAATTTAAAGGATGGGATGGGATAGGGTATTCAACGATCCGCATAAGGGATTGTAGCCTCTCATATGTTTTATTTATGTGTTCATGCCACAAGAAGTGATCATCAATTATGATTCCTAGATATTTTATTGATTTCACTACTTCAATAGCATCACTTTTGCTTGTGGTTGGACAGTCTTCGTTTTGGTGATATATACGTATAGACGCTTCAGGTTGACGTGGCGTGCGTATATGCATCATCTTTGTTTTAACAGCATTGATAACCAGCCCTTGATCATGGCACCATCTTGAGACATTATTAAATTCGTCTTGCATTATTCCTATAGCAGTATCCAGGCACTTGTGCTTGACAACAATTGCAATGTCATCTGCATATGCAAAAGCTGTACTTCGTTTAAATACACGGAGTAGCTCATTTGTGAACAAGATGAAAAGTATCGGTCCAAGTTTTGAACCTTGTGGTACACCATACAAGCATTGATTTTCTTGGCTAACAGCGTTTCCAACTTTTACGGGTATGGTTCTTCCTGATAGGTAACTTTCTATCCACTTCGCTAAGGTCCCTCTTATACCAATTTTATCAAGACTTTCTATTATCTTCTCATGGCTCAATGTGTCGAAGGCCTTTCTAAAGTCTAGAAACATTACTAGTACATGGTGGTTTTTGTTAAGACTTGCGTTCACCACACTCGAAAGTTCTCCCAATAGTAATCCAGTGCTTTTATTTTTTTGGAACCCATATTGATTTGGTTGTAGGACTCTATGCTTTACTATGAATTTCGTTATTCTTCCTACTATTATTTCTTCTAAACATTTGTCTATAACAGAAAGAATTGCGATCGGCCTATAATTTTCCATTTGGCTTTTCACCCCTCCTTTGTATACTGGTCGGATTATTGACGTCTTAAGTAACCTAGGAACACAGCATTGGCTTATGCTTCGGTTTATAATTGTTTTAATTATAGGAGTTAGGTATAAAGCGTTAAGTTTCAAATCAATCGGTCTAATGCAATCTGCTCCTGCTCCCTTATCGGATTTTAAACTGCACAACATGTTGTACACTTCTGCTTCGCTAGCTTCTTCTAAATAGATTGATGGTGTGATATGAATATTTCGATGGTTAGATGATTTCTGACTACACTTGTGTACTATTTTAGACACTTGGTTTGAAAATTGTTCCACAAATTTGTTTACGGTGTTCGTTTTACTGTCGGAAAAATTGTCAATAATGACTTTATCAATCGATCTTTTATTTCGTCCCAGAAGTTCATTTAAAACAATCCATGTTTTTCTTGTGTCGTTTTTTGCAATTTTTCGTCATTATATTGGAATTCCATTATTCCACCGATTATTCCACCGATTTTTGGGCCTTAAATTTTGAGCTAGGATAATGAAATTTGGTATATAGGATCCTCTTCCGTGCCACCAGAACAAGTGTTAACATTTTTGAAATCCGCCCACTGCCACGCCCCCTTTTAAGGAAAACTTATTTTTTGGCCAAACCGTATAGAATTTTAAAAAAGTGTCTGAGCAGCATATTTAGAAATCATAATATCTATATTTCGCTGATATAAAGTTTTTTCCCACGCCCACTTTTTGTGGGCGTTTTTAATACAAAAAGTTTTTCGGTCAAATTTTTAATATTTAAAAAAAAATGTTGATGTTGAATCATTAGTCATATTTATATGAACATTTCGCCTATAGACCATTTTAACCAACGGCCACTTTTTGGGGGCGGTTTCTTACAAAAACCGTTTGTATACCCTACCCCATAGCATATGCTGGAGAAAACGATGCTTTTTGTCAACAACAAAAGATTCTGATAAACTGTTTGAACAATATGTTGTGACAATGTCATTTTCTATATTATAGGCCCATAAAGCCAACTTTTAGTAGATATTAATTTTAAGGATAGGATGGGATAGGGTATTCAACGATCCGCACAGCGGATTGTAGCCTTCTCATATGTTCTAATTCAAAGTTTGATTGATACTATTTTTTTTTGATGAGTAAAGTTATTTGTTTTCTTTTCAATAAGAATTTATGAATGTACCTAAAAACATATGAGAGGCTACAATCCGCTGTGCGGATCGTTGAATACCCTATCCCATCCCATCCTTAAAATTAATATCCTCAAAATATAGGCCTTATGGCGATGAAATACAGAAAATGACATTGTCACAATATCTTGTTCAGACAGTTTATCAAAATCTTTTCTGGTTCGACAAAAAACAACGTATTTCTATTGCTAATGACTTGGAATGGGGTATACAAATGGTTTTTTTTAAGAAAACGCCCCCAAAATGTGGGCGTAGGGGAAAATGATTTATGGACAAAATGTTTATATTACCATTGCGGAAGAATTTGCATCAAAAGTTTTTTCGAAAGTTTTAAAATTTGGACAAAAAAAGTATTATACTAAAAACGCCTTCAAAAAGCGGGCGTGGCAAGAAACTTTGTATGCTCTACAGGCACTTTTTTTAAATTCCTTACGGTTTGGCTTAAAACTACGTTTTTCTAAAAGAGGGCGTGGCAGTGGGCGGATTTCAAAAATTTTTACACTGGTTCTGCTTCGTCGGCCAGAGAGTCTATATACCAAATTTCAACACTCTTGCTCAAAATTTAAGGCCCAAAAATCGGTCACACACAGACGGACGGACAGACAGACATGACTTATTCGACTCAGCTAGCGATTCTGAATCGATCCATATACTTTGAGGTATATGTATCGAAATTATTTCTCTATGTAACAAACTTAATGTCAAAACTAATATACCCCCCTATGGGATAGGGTATAAATATTAAATATACTATGATATTTTGTTTAAATGGTATAAAACCATATAGCTTTAAAGAACTCAAATTGGCACTACGATTTTACATTATTTTGCTGCATACCTTGAGAAATGTTTATACCCTATCTATACTTATATACAGAAGTAAATATTAAGATTAAGATTAAACATATGAGAGGGCTACAATCCGCTGTGCGGATCGTTGTATACCCTATGCTATCCCATTTGTAAAAATAATATTCCCAAAATGTGGACATGGCTTAAAACACGATGGGGATTAAATATAGAAAATGACAATGTCACAACATATTGTACGGTTCTACAAGAGACAAGGTTTTTCTCCTGCATATGTTATGGAGTAGTGTATAAAAATGTTTTTTTATATAAAAACGCCCACTAAAAGAGGGCGTGGGTGAAAATGGTCTATAGACGAAATGTAAATATTAATATTACTAATGACTCTGCATCAACATTTTTTCAAAAATTTTAAAATTTGACCGTAAAACGTTTTTCTATTAAAAACGCCCCCAAAAAGTGGGCGTGGCAAAAAACTTTATATGATTTCTCTATGTTACAAACTATGTATCAAAACTAATATACCCCTATGGGATAGGGTATTGGGTATTAAAATTAATATCCCCCAAAAGTGGTCTTTATGGTCATTATAACCTATCCCATAGGGGTATATTAGTTTTGATACTTTGTTTGTAACATATAGAAATAATTTAGCTACATATACCTCAAAGTATATGGATCGACTGAGTCGAATTAGCCATGTCCGTCCGTCCGTCTGTCTGTCTGTTCGTCACCGTTTTTTGGGCCTTAAATTTTGAGCTAGGATAATGAATTTGGTATATAATATCCTTGTCCGTGCCACCAGAACAAGTGGAAACATTTTTGAAATCCGCCCACTGACACGCCCCCTTTTTAGGAAAACGTTTTTTTTGGCCAAACCGTAAAGAATTTTAAAAAAATGTCTGAGCAGTATATTTAGAGAATCGTAATATTTATATTTCAATATAAAGTTTTTTGCCACGCCCACTTTTTGGGGGCGTTTTTTTTTATAAAAAAACGTTTTTTGGGCAAATTTTAAAATGTTCGAAAAAAATTTTGGGGGCGTTTTCTTACAAAAAACCATTTGTATGCCCACCCCAAGGCTTATGCAATAGAAAAACGTTGTTTTTTGTCGAACTATAGTAGAATTTGATAAACCTTCTGAACAATATGTTGTGACAACGTCATTTTCAATACTTTATGACCATAAAGACCACATTTTGGGGATATTAATTTTAAGGATGGGATGGGATAGGGTATTAAACGATCCGCATAGAGAGAGAGAGCCTTCTCATATGTTTTAGAAGCAGATATATGGCTGATTTGGGGATTGCACAGAAGGGTTCAGGCCCAATCAAGATGGTTTCCGAACCTTTTCTGGCTAGTTCATTAGCTTTTTCGTTACCTTCAATCCCCTTATGTCCGGGGACCCACCATAGTCTGGTTTTGATCCTGGAACTGAGTGTTTGGAGGGAATTGAAGCAGTGAAGTACTGATTTGGAGTCAATAATGTGTGAGCTAAGGGCTTTTATAGCTGCTTGACTGTCCGTGAATATATGGATGTTTGCGCCTTTAATACCTGAGTTGTGTATTATGTTTGCGCATTCATTTAAGGCATGGAGCTTAGCTTGGAATACACTAGGGTTTTTTTCCCATAGGTATTGAGAAGTTTCTATTTGGTCCATGTATGCCAGCTCCTACCACTGAGTACATTTTTGAACCATCCATATACCACTTTAGGCCGTTTTGGCAGTTTGGTGGGTTATTGCTGCACCATGCTTCTCTGGTTGTGATCTCCGTTGAGAATCTTTTGTCGAAACATAGTGTCTTTGGTAAGCGGTCTGTAACCGCACAGATCACGTTAAGTTGTGGAAGTTCAGATACTAGATACTGACCCCTAACCCCTTCGGGTAAGGGGTCAGAATGTACCAGTGGCGAGGCGTCCATATAACTCGATTCCTACCGAGTTACCTTTTGAAATTCTACTTTTCAACAATGCACCAATAAAACAAGCAACATGAATCTTAATATCCCCATATAAACACAATATTTGTGTTTCCCACACCTGCACAGCACACGCAAGCCACAAATTCTATCAACAACCCCTCAACCTGCTGCAAGTCATCCGCTTTCATATCGTTCTACTGCTTTACGCACACACATAAACACATCATTGCATGGTTATTCTCTATCCCATACTCCACATATTTCATAGCCCATAAGAAAGACAACTGCAAAGCGCTAGCAAAACAAAGCAAAGTGTAACCCGACAAACGCCGTGTTATAAAATATCTGGCTGGCTAGAACAAATTGGTTTTCTTTCCTTGTTTTCCCTTTATCGTTCACCGTGTTTGACTCCTCTCTGTTTAACACACGCTTTCTTATGCAAAAAAATAACCCGATGTTCAACGACTTATTGGTGAATTTTGTCTTTTCTTTTAGATTATTTCTGTTGGAAAAAATTAGTTATGAAGCAGATTGCGATGCGTAACTTAAAGAAAATTTTGAGTGTAATTATTGATGTGCAATAAAAAAGAAATTTAAAACAGTGAAAAGTGTGAAAAGTTTAAATTGTGGTATTTTCAGTTGAATTCAGATAATTTCAAATAGCTAATTATTAAGAGATAATGGCATTATTAACTGTAAATTGTTGTTTGGTAGATTTGCTTTTGGAGGAAGAAAATGCTTTTTGTAAGTTGAATTTTCTTAAAAAAAAAAGTTATAGAGAGGGCGCTCTACTCCTTCTATGAAAATAGATTATAAGCGCAAGGATGGTTTTGTTTCGCATTTTAATGCATCCATGTACCAAAAATATACTTGGTTGACTGGCAGTTGTAAGCTTAACAAAATGTTTTGCTTTCCTTGTCTTCTTTTTTCAAATTCCCCTAGTGTTTGGAGCCGTACTGGCTACGCTGACATAAACAATTTAGTTAATTCCGCAAATAAACATGTCAAAACGGAAAAACATATTCGAGGCTGTTTATCTTTGCACGAATTCGGCACTAATCGCATTGAAACCTCCTTAGGTAATTCCTTTGAAGCTCACAACAAAAAAGTTGATAGAAACCGTAAGTTAATGGAACGTTTTATAGATACAGTAGTTCTTTTACGCAAACAGGAACAAGCATTTCGGGGTCACAACGAAAAGCAAGATTCTATTAATCGTGGTAATTATGTTGAAACAATTTTATACTTATCTAAGTATGACACATTAATAGACTCCCATTTAGAACAGTGTTCAAGTGCACATCGAGTTTTTTCGGGTCTTTCAAATGACATACAAAACGATTTGATACATAGTATCGCTGCAGCGATTAAAGATGAAATTAAAGTTGAAATAAGTGAAACGCGATTTGTGTCCATTACGATCGATGAAACACCAGACGTGAGCCATAGGGAACAACTAAGTGCCGTATTGCGATACTTATCGGAGGAAGGAATAGAGGAAAGGTTTCTTGGTTTTTTTTGACGTGAGTGAGAGTCGAAATGCAGAAGAGCTCTCAAAACACATTTTTAATATACTTGATGTATACGGTTGCAAGGAAAAGTTAATAGGGCAATCTTACGATGGTGCCGCGGTTATGTCCGGGGAAGTAGGTGGAGTTAAAAATATGAGAAGGCTACAATCCACTGTGCGGATCGTTGAATACCCTATCCCATCCTATCTGTAAAACTAAAATCCCCAAAAAGTGGACATGGCTAAAAACACGATGTGGATAAAATAAAGAAAATGACATGGTGACAACAAATTCTTCAGCCTGCTTATAAAAAACTTTTACGGTTCTACAAAAGACAAGGTTTTCTCCTGCATATGTAATGGGGTAGGGTATAAAAATGGTTTTATATAAAAACGCCCCCAAAAGTGGGCGTGGGTTAAAATGGTCTATTGACGAAATGTTCATATTTATATTACTAATGATTCTGCATCAAAACATTTTTAGAAAATTTTAAAATTTGACCGAAAAACGTTTTTTATTAAAAACGCCCACAAAAAGTGGGCGTGGCAAAAAACTTTATATGAACGAAATACAGATATTCAGATTGTCTAAATATGTTGTTCAGAAAGTTTTTCAAAATTCCTTATGGTTTGGCCAAAAAATACGTTTTTCTAAAAAGGGGGCGTGGCAGTGGGCGGATTTCAAAAATTTTTACACTTGTTCTGCTGGGAGCAACAAAGAGCACGTGTACCAAATTTCATTCTTCTAGCTCAAAATTTAAGGCCCAAAAACTGGTGACGTACGGACGGACAGACATGGCTAAATCAACTCAGCTATCGATTCTGAGTCGATCCATATACTTTGAGGTATATGTAGCTAAATTATTTCTCTATGTTACAAACTATGTATCAAAACTAATATACCCCTATGGGATAGGGTATAAAAAAGGTCATCGATGCATGTCCAATGGCTAATTTTATTCCTTGCTACGCACATGTTTTAAATTTGGTGTTATCCCGATCACTTGAAAATATACCTGAGTTAAAAGTTTTTTTTGGCAATATAAATACTGTAGTGCGCTTTTTCAATAAATCAACTAAACGTTCAAATCTTTTGAAACAAAAAGCAAACCGACGCATGCCGGGAGTATCAGAAACTCGCTGGCATTACCATTCACGAATAATTAACGTTATTTGTAACTGTAGATTAGATATAATTGAAACTTTTAACCAAATATTAGGCAATCCAAAAGAATGGGATAATGACGCACTTTCAATGGCCGAAAGTTTATTGCTTAAATTAGAAGGGAAAGAGTTTTGTTTTATATTGAACACGCTTTCCGAGATTTTTGCTAAAACCGATGTATTGTTTAATTTAATACAAAATAAACAAACGGATGTTGAAGTTGCTAAGCGAGAAATCGAGTGTTTTGAGTCTTGGCTTTGTACTGACTTTCTAAACAAATTTGATTCCATTTTTGAGAGCATAAACGATTGTGCTGAACCTCCACGAAAACGCAGATTACTCGATATTGATTTAAAAACTCACTATAAGCGCCTTCTTGTAGAAATAAAGGACAATATTATATCCCAACTTCAGACAAGATATAAATCTTTCACGAATTTAATTTTTTTGGATCTACTTAATAAATCAAAATACAGTAATTTTGCACTATCAAGCCCAGATGATAAAATATCTTCTCTGATTAATTTTTTTCCTGGAATTTTCGATTTCACAGCTTTGAAAAATGAACTAAAAGTTCTCTATACTACATCTTCACTTCAACAACTTGACGTTCTAGCACTTTATAACCATTTGAGAAGCGAAATATTGCGTGAAACATTTTCCCAAATTTTAAAATTAACTGCACTATTTTTTACACTACCGCTTACTGTTGCCTCCGTGGAGAGATCTTTTTCCACTCTGAAAAGAATTCATACATATTTAAGAAATTCTCAAGGAGAAAACAGGATCTCTGATTTAGCACTTTTATCAATAGAAAAGCGACTCCTTTTAAAAATGAAAAGTAGACCTAACTTTTATGAAAAAGTTCTTGCAGAATTTGTTAAAAAAGATCGGAGAATAGACTTAGAGTACAAATAAAACGAGTGGTGGGTGCACGACTGGGTCGTACGCAACTTTCTCTTTCACAGCAAGTTGGGCGTTAGATCTAATCATAAGCATTTTGATTATTGATGCTAAAATGATATAAATAATGTCGAAATGTATTTATACGAATTTTAACTCCAAAATTTGAAGGAATCGATGTCAATGTGAAAAATAATGATTTTCCGTTTTTGGCCAAAACTGAAAATTCCGTTTAGTAATAGTTGGGCTAAAACTAATTATCTGGAATTGCTTCAAGCTGTAATAGTAGTATATGTATTAAATTTCATTCAATTTGACACAATAGTTTGCGAGATATTAACAATTTTCTTTATATGGCCTAAATGACAAAATCCGTTATATGGATTTTCTCGAAAAAACTGGGTATGCAGTTTTGTTGGAACTAATATGGTTATAGTATATATAAAGTTTAATCAAATTCGTTAGAGCCGTTTTCGAGAAAATTGAGGTTATGTGTAATTTTTATATGGCAGGTACCGTTATTAACATGGCTAAAAGCAAACAAAAAAAATGGCCTAGAATTATGACCAAAACAAGCTAGGATACGAAGTTTGAAGAAAATCGGTCAAGCCGTTTAGGCTGGGGAGACCGTCACGGACAGACGGACCGACGGACCGACGGACGGAATTCCAAAAACCACTTTTTTAGGCTCCGCTATCATCGTAATGTTAGAATCAATCAAAATCTCGAGGTCGAAAATTTTCACGAAAACAATATCTTTCTCTTTGTAAGAGAAAGTTAAAAATCAGTTTAGCAAAACTTTTCACAATTTTTTCAAACTTTTGCTGTTTTTAAATTCCTACTTATCATTAATATTTCCTATTTTTAACTTTTTTTGTATATATTATATGTGGATTTTTTTATTATTGTATTTATTTATTTATTTAATTTAACAAAAAGTAATTTGTGAAGTTCCTTTTTTTACCATCAATTTTCTTAAAGGTATTGCATTTGCATCTGCCAAAAAAGGTTTCTTTCGAAGCCACTTTTATTATACTTCAGGTTCATTGTAAATTTTGGCTTTAATGACTTGAAGTATACGAAACTGACTTGAATTACTTTACTTATATGCGATTTGCAATACACAATATAATTTCAGAAAGCGTTTGCAGGTGCATATTTTTGCCGACTTACCATATAACATTTTCCACGCCACGCCACTGGAATGTACCCGAGGTTAGGCATGCCTGTCGTAGAAGGCGATTAAAATCCACTCCCCGTATACCGAGTGTAAAGCGTATACAAACAACAAAAATGCAATGAGTACAACGAAAAGATTTAATACCCCAGGTGGCAATTCAGTTTCACTGGAAAATCCACCCTCTACGGAGGTCGGCTCTACGGATTCTGGGGAGAGCCAATTATTGCAAATGTGTAACCCTTTCGGGAAAAGTTCAAGGGTAACGAGGTCACCTACATCAAAAATAGAGCCTATGCGTAAGGATTCCAAACTAGTTCCCCAGTGCAAGCGCTGCCAAGGATACAATCATACGCAAAGCTATTGTCAAAAAGAACCGCGGTGTGTAAAATGTGCCGGCAATCACCTGACGGTAGATTGTATGTCAGATAAGAAAGCTCTTGCTATCTGCATTAACTGTAAAGGCAATCATCCGGCAAATTATCGCGGCTGCGAAGTAGCTAAAGAGTTGCAAAAAAGACGGACGAAATTTAATAGCATTAATTCACAGAAATTAAATTTAAACAAGCAAAAGCCTAAAATTCCGATTAAAAATATGTCGAAGACAAAGCAGGCCATAATCGAAAAACCTAAATGTCCACAAACTACGCGGCCATCAGATATCCGTTCGGATCTTGTACATCCAAAATCAAATGTACAAACGTATGCTCAAGCTACAGTATCCAGTAACGCCCAAAAAAAATATCTCACCTGACCCAGTTTCAAATGTATTTTCGATTATTCTTTCAAAACTTGAGGAATAAAGCAAAACGAATAAACTTATTTTTGACAGGCTCGTTAAGCTCGAAAATAGTATTCGCAATAGAAGTACTCCACCTTTAACATGAATAGATTGCTTAAAATTCTTACTTGGAATGCCAATGGACTTTGGCAAAAACTTGGAGAACTTGAATTATTTATGCAGGAAAAAGACATAGTAATCTGTTTAATATCCGAAACTCACGCAAAGAGTAATTCGAACTTAAAAATTAAAGGTTACCTCGACTATCATGCTCTACATCCATCTAATAAGGCTAGAGGTGGAGCCTCACTATATATAAAAGAGTGTATCGAACATTCGATTGATCTTAAACTAGAAATCGAAACAATGCAAGTTAGCTCTATACAAGTCAAAAGCAGACAATCCTTTCTGAAGATATCGTCTATTTACTGCCCACCACGATGCAAGGTTGAGAAAATTGACTTTGAAAACTTGCTTAATTCCCTTGGACAACGTTTTGTCATCGGAGGGGACTTTAATGCAAAACATACATTCTGGGGATCTAGATGCATATCACAGAAAGGTAGGATGCTTTATGATATAGGTAGAAAGTACAATACCGAATTTCATTCTACGGGAAAACCAACTTACTGGCCAACTGATGCTAGAAAAATACCGGATTTGATCGATTTTTTCATTGTAAAAGGTCTGCCGTCCAATCGAATCAAAGTTGAAGAATGCTTTGATCTTTCCTCTGATCATTCTCCAGTCATTTTAACAATGAGCGAGTCACTGATTATAAATGAAAAACCACCCAGATTAACAAACGCGAAAACCAACTGGGAAGGTTTCAAAAACGATATTGAAAATAACATCCGACTGGGTGTATCGCTTAGAACCCCATTGGAACTCGAAGTCGCTGTTGACTCATTTATCAATACCATCCAAAAAGCAGCATGGAATAATACTCCTCAACAGAACAAAATAGTGAGCTATAGTAAAATTAAGTACCCCCGTGAAATACAAGATTTAGTAAGACAAAAAAGAAAAGCTCGTAAAAGATGGCACCAAACTCGTGCCAGGCAAGATAAAACACATCTCAATCGGTTGAGTAATTTGCTATCAAATTCGATTAAATATTTTAAAAACCATTCAGTAGAAACTTATCTGCAAAGCCTAACCGCTGGAAAGGAATCGAATTATTCGCTCTGGAAAGCAATTAGAGTCATAAAACGGCCAAAAATCGCTGTGCCGCCGATTAGGGTAACTCAAGACGTTTGGGCAAAGAGCGATAAGGAAAAAGCTGACGTTTTTGCCTCACATCTTGAGGAAACATTTAAGCCATTTGATGGTCCGGCGCAAAATGAAAACATTAATATATTCGAGAGTACAACCGATAATAACATAGTAAGATATGCAAGTATTGCCGAGCTTAAACGGGAAATACAGAAACTAAAGCCTAAAAAAGCTCCGGGTTATGACCTGATTACAGGAGAACTTCTTAAAATGTTGCCTCGGAAAGCATTAACTAAGCTTCTTTTTATTATAAATGCAGCAATCAGATTAGAATACATACCAAGACAGTGGAAAGTCGCGGAAGTGATTATGGTTCTAAAACCAGGGAAATCACCGAATGAAATAAAATCTTACAGGCCTATTTCACTTCTTCCAATAATTTCAAAAGTTTTTGAACGGATATTACTCGGTCGCTTACACCCCATAATTGAACAGAAACGTCTTTTACCTGACCATCAATTTGGGTTTAGAAGTAAACATTCAACGGTGGACCAAGTACATCGAATTACAGATGTAATTGAGAAAGCTTTCGAAGAAAAGAAAATTTGTTCAGCCGTATTTCTTGACGTGTCGCAAGCTTTTGACAAGGTGTGGCACAAAGGCCTTACTTATAAACTAAGTCAAGTTTTGCCAGAACAATTATATAAAATCCTCGTGTCGTATCTTGAGCATAGACTCTTCCGTGTGAAACTTGGAAGCGAATATTCCGAGTTCAAAGAAATAATGGCAGGTGTACCGCAAGGAAGCGTCCTTGGACCAAGCCTGTACCTCATATTCACTCGTGATATCCCACAAACAAACGATACAATAGTTGCAACGTTTGCTGACGATACTGCTATACTAGCAGTTGCCACAACAATAGAGGAAACAAATATTAAATTACAAAACGCTCTTAACGAGGTTAATGAATGGACTAAATCCTGGCGGATTGCACTTAATGAGAGCAAATCGATCCATGTAGATTTTTCGTATAAACGGACAAACAATTTGCCTGTATTTCTAAATACGGTT
Source organism: Rhingia campestris (assembly GCA_932526625.1). NCBI lineage: Eukaryota > Metazoa > Arthropoda > Insecta > Diptera > Syrphidae > Rhingia > Rhingia campestris. The sequence goes on from OW052183.1 coordinate 67,512,512, forward strand.
CGAGTCCCGTTTGCAAATGAAGCGAAATATCTCGGTATGACACTCGATGCAAAATTAAAATGGAAGTCGCATGTAAAAAAGAAATGCGAAGAACTTAAGAATAAATACAGAGAACTGTACTGGTTGCTCGGAAAATATTCGAAGCTTAACCTTGATAACAAGCTGTATTATACAAGCAAGTGCTAAAACCGGTTTGGACATATGGTATACAACTATGGGGTTGTACCAGTGAAACGAATCTAAACATTTTACAAACTTTTGAAAACAAAATGTTAAGATCATTCGTCAATGCGCCGTGGTACATAAGGAACGAAGATCTACGAAGAGATCTGGGTATTCCCGCGGTTAAAGATGAAACAAAAAATTTTGCACGAAAACATAAAAAACGTTTATTAGGACACGTCAACACAACAGTCCTCCAAATTCTGGACGAAACAAATATATTGCGGCGTCTTCAAAGAACTAAACCCTTAGATTTGGCCCGATAATAACAAACCGCGCTATAATTGCGGAAAAGCAGGAACTGTCAAAGGAAAGTTACCTGCCAAACATATTATATAATCGTGATAAAAAAATTGCTGGATAAGTCGAATACTTAGTTGCAATAGAAATACCAAATGGGGGCGTGGCAGTGGGCGGATTTAAAAATTTTTTACACTTGTTCTGGTGATTCAGACAAGAATCCTATATACCAAATTTCATTATCCTAGCTCAAAATTTAAGGCCCAAAAATCGGTGACGAACAGACAGACGGACGGACGGACAGACAAAAAAAAAAAAAATTTTTGGCGCAACAGGCTCGTTAGTACCCAGGGCCTAGCTTTCTCACAACCATTCATGTGTGCGTGTGTACTTCTTGCACGATGGCGGGACCTCCTGTTTTATGCCGACTCCGAACGGCTATGTTGAGATAAGCTATTCTTGACAATTGATACTACTCGGATGATTTGTCAGATCATTACGAGAGTAGGGCCAGTGAAAAATCATTTAGGTGTTGCTATGGCTGGGAATCGAACCCAGACCTTATGCGCTGCAGTTCATCGCACTAACCATCGCGCAACTGAGCCCTCTTTCGTTTGATACCATATTATACTACTATAACTCCTTTTATTCCGTATTGTGAAATAATTACCTCTTTTAAATTTCAAAAAAAAATTACGAAAAAACATATGAGAAGGCTACAATCCGCTGTGCGGATCGTTGAATACCCTATCCCATCCTATCCATAATACTAAAATCCCCAAAAAGCGGGCATGGCTAAGAGCACGATGTGGATAAAATAGAAAAAATGATATAGTGACACCAAATTCATCAGACTGCTTACAAAACACATTTATGGTTCTACAAAAGACAAGGTTTTCTCCTGCATATGTTATGGGGTAGTGTATAAAAATGGTTTTTATATAAAAACGCCCATAAAAAGTGGGTGTATGTTAAAATATTATATAGACGAAATGTTCATATTAATAATATTTTTTTCGAAAAAATTAAAATTTGACCGAAAACAGTTTTTTATTATATTATACTACTATAACTCCTTTTATTCCGTATTGTGAAATAATTACCTCTTTTAAATTTCAAAAAAAAAATTACGAAAAAACATATGAGAAGGCTACAATCCGCTGTGCGGATCGTTGAATACCCTATCCCATCCTATCCATAATACTAAAATCCCCAAAAAGCGGGCATGGCTAAGAGCACGATGTGGATAAAATAGAAAAAATGATATAGTGACACCAAATTCATCAGACTGCTTACAAAACACATTTATGGTTCTACAAAAGACAAGGTTTTCTCCTGCATATGTTATGGGGTAGTGTATAAAAATGGTTTTTATATAAAAACGCCCATAAAAAGTGGGTGTATGTTAAAATATTATATAGACGAAATGTTCATATTAATAATATTTTTTTCGAAAAAATTAAAATTTGACCGAAAACAGTTTTTTATTAAAAACGCCCCCAAAAAGTGGGCGTGGCAAAAAACTTTATATGGACAAAATATAGATATGAAGATTGTCTAAATATGTTGTTCAGAAACTTTTTTAAATTCCTTACGGTTTGGCCAAAAACTGAGTTTTTCTTAAAAGGGCGCGTGGCAGTGGGCTGATTTCAAAAATTTTTATGCTTGTTCTGCAGGCATGGACGAGGATCCTATATACCAAACATCATTAAGGCCTAAAAATCGGTGACGTACAGAAGGACGGACGGACGGACAGACAGACATGGCTAATTCGACTCAGTTAGCGATTCTGAGTCGATCCTAATACTTTGAGGTATATGTAGCAAAATTATTTCTTTATGTTACAAACTATGTATCAAAACTAATATACCCCTATGGGATAGCGTATAAAAAGATGGCGAAAGAAATGTAATAAAACGCGGTCTTCCTTTATTTATACTCACTTTCGATAGAACAGAAAGTTTAAACAAAATTTATGAAATAAACATATGAGAGGTTACAATCCGCTATGCGGATCGTTGAATACCCTATCCCATCCCATCCTTAAAATTAATATCCTCAAAATAAAGGCTTTATGGCGATGAAATACAGAAAATGACATTGTCACAATATATTGCTCAGACAGTTTATCAAAATCTTTTGTGGTTCGACAAAAAAAAAACGTTTTTCTATTGCATATGCCTTGGGGTAAGGCATACAAATGATTTTTGTAATAAAACGCCCCCTAAAATGGGGGGTGGAGGTGAAAATGATATATAGACAAAATGTTTATTTTATCATTACGGCAGCATTTGCATCTTCGATTTTTTTAAAATTTGGACAAAAAGCGTTTTTTACTAAAAACGCCCCCAGAAAGTAGGCGTGGCAAAAAACTTTGTATAGAAGAAATATAGATATTAGGATTGTCTTAATATGTTGCTTACACACTTTTTTTAAATTCCTTACGGTTTGGCTTAAAACTATGTTTTTCTAAAAGGGGGCGTGGCAGTGGGCGGATTTTAAAAATTTTTACACTTGTTCTGGTGATTCGGACAAGGATCCTATACACCAAATTTCATTATCCTAGCTCAAAATTTAAGGCCCAAAAATCGGTGACGAACAGACATACGGACGGTCGGACAGACAAAAACATATGAGAAGGCTACAATCCGCTGTGCGGATCGTTATATACCCTATCCCATCCTATCCATAAAACTAAAATCCCCAAAAAAGTGGGCATGGCTAAAAACACGATGTGGATAAAATAGTAAAAATGATATAGTGACACCAAATTCATCAGACTGCTTACAAAACACCTTTATGGTTCTACAAAAGACAAGGTTTTCTCCTGCATATGTTATGGGGTAGTGTATAAAAATGGTTTTTATATAAAAAACGCCCCCAAAAAGTGGGCGTGGGTTAAAATGGTATATAGATGAAATGTTCATATTAATAATGTTAATGATTCTGCATCAAAATTTTTTTCGAAAAATTTAAAATTTGACCATAGACAGTTTTTTATTGAAAACGCCCCCAAAAAGTGGGCGTGACAAAAAACTTTATATGGCCGAAATATATATATTAATATTGTCTTAATATGTTGTTCAGAAACTTTTTTAAAATTCCTTACGGTTTGGTCAAAAACAGAGTTTTTCATAAAAGGTTTTAGTTTTGATACATAGTTTGTAACATAGAGAAATAACTTAGCTACATATACCTCAAAGTATATGGATCGACTCAGAATCGATAGCTGAGTCGATTTAGCCATGTCTGTCCGTCCGTCCGTCCGTCCGTCCGTACGTCACCAGTTTTGGGCCTTAAATTTTGAGCTAGAAGGATGAAATTTGGTACACGTGCTCTTTGTTGCTCCCAGCAGAACAAGTGTAAAACTTTTTGAAATCCGCCCACTGCCACGCCCTTTTTAGAAAAACGTATTTTTTGGCCAAACCATAAGGAATTTTGAAAAACTTTCTGAACAACATATTTAGACAATCTGAATATCTGTATTTCGTTCATATAAAGTTTTTTGCCACGCCCACTTTTTGGGGGCGTTTTTAAAAAAAAACGTTTTTCGGTCAAATTTTAAAATTTTCTAAAAAAATTTTGATGCAGAATCATTAGTAATATAAATATGAACATTTCGTCAATAGACCATTTTAACCCACGCCCACTTTTTGGGGGCGTTTTTATATAAAAACCATTTTTATACCCTACCCCATAACATATGCAGGAGAAAACCTTGTCTTTTGTAGAACCGTAAAAGTTTTTTATAAGCAGTCTGAAGAATTTGTTGTCACCATGTCATATTCTTAATTTTATCCACATCGTGTTTTTAGCCATGTCCACTTTTTGGGGATTTTAGTTTGACAGATACGATGGGATAGGGTATTCAACGATCCGCACAGTGGATTGTAGCCTTCTCATATGTTTATACCCTATCCCATAGGGGGGTATATTAGTTTTGATACTTAGTTTGTAACATAGAGAAATAATTTAGCTACATATACCTCAAAGTATATGGATCGACTCAGAATCGCTAGCTGAGTCGAATTAGCCATGTCTGTCTGTCCGTCCGTCCGTCCGTCCGTCCGTCCGTCTGTCTGTTCGTCACCGATTTTTGGGCCTTAAATTTTGAGCTAGGATTATGAAATTTGGTATATAGGATCCTTGGCCGAGTCACCAGAACAAGTGTAAAAATTTTTAAAATCCGCCTACTGCCACGCCCCCTTTTAGAAAAAACGTAGTTTTAAGCCAAACCGTAAGGTATTTCAAAAAAGTATGTTCGCAGTATATTTAGACAATCCTAATATCTATATTTCGTCCATACAAAGTTTTTTGCCACGCCCACTTTTTGGGGGCGTTTTTAGTAAAAAACGTTTTTTGTCCAAATTTTAAAACTTTCGAAAAAAATGTTGATGCAAATACTTCCGCAATGGTAATATAAACATTTTGTCCATAGATAATTTTTACCTACGCCCACATTTTGGGGTCGTTTTCTTACAAAAACCATTTGTATACCCCATCCCAAGGCATTAGCAATAGAAATACGTTGTTTTTTGTCGAACCACAAACGATTTTGAGAAACTGTCTGAGCAATATATTGTGACAATGTCATTTTCTGTTTTTCATGGCCATAAGGCCTATATTTGGAGGATATTAATTTAAAGGATGGGATGGGATAGGGTATTCAACGATCCGCATAGCGGATTGTAGCCTCTCATATGTTGAGAAACTGTCTGAGCAATATATTGTGACAATGTCATTTTCTGTATTTCATCGCCATAAGGCCTATATTTTGAGGATATTAATTTAAAGGATGGGATGGGATAGGGTATTCAACGATCCGCATAAGGGATTGTAGCCTCTCATATGTTTTTTAATCGCTTTGGGGAAGATTTACAAATGTAATATTTTCCCATATAAATAGGCCATAAGCTCATGAGGCTTGGTTCTTCTTAATCTCCTTATGTTGTTTCGTACATTTAGGACTCTCTCCATCTCGGAGTTTTCTTGATTTTGTGTGTTTTTTAATTATTTCTGTAACCATGTTGATTTGTAGATCACGGTGCAAATCGCTATTTCTAATATACCAAGGGGCATTTACTATTCCACGAAGGACTATGTTTTTCGAAAAATTTAAAATTTGACCGAAAACAGTTTTTTATTAAAAACGCATAAAACTAAAATCCCCAAAAAGTGGGCATGGCTAAGAGCACGATGTGGATAAAATAGAAAAAATGATATAGTGACAATAAATTCATCAGACTGCATATGTTATGGGGTAGTGTATAAAAATGGTTTTTATATAAAAACGCCCCCAAAAAGTGGGCGTATGTTAAAATATTATATGGACGAAATGTTCATATTAATAATGTTAATGATTCTGCATCAACATTTTTTTCGAAAAATTTAAAATTTGACCGAAAACAGTTTTTTATTGAAAACGCCCCCTAAAAGTGGGTGAGGCAAAAAACTTTATATAGACAAAATATAGATATTAAGATTATCTAAATATGTTGTTCAGAAACTTTTTTTAAATTCTTTACGGTTTGGCCAAAAACTGAGTTTTTCTTAAAAAGGGGCGTGGCAGTGGGCGGATTTCAAAAATGTTTACACTTGTTCTGTAGGCATGGACGAGGATCCTATATACCAAATATCATTATCCTAGCTCAAAATTTAAGGCCTAAAAATCGGTGACGTAGAGACGGACGGACGGACAGACAGACATGTCTTAATCGACTCAGCTTGCGATTCTGAGTCGATCCATACACTTTGAGGTATATGTAGCTAAATTATTTCTCTATGTTACAAACTAAGTATCAAAACTAATATACTAATAGGGTATAAAAAACATATGAGAAGGCTACAATCCGCTGTGCGGATCGTTTAATACCATATCCCATCCCATCCTTAAAATTAATATCCCCAAAATATGGTCTTTATGGTCATAAAGTATTGAAAATGACGTTGTTACAACATATTGTTCCGAAGGTTTATCAAAGTCTTTTATGGTTCGACAAAAAACAACGTTTTACTTTGCATATGGCTTGGGGTAGGGCATACAAATGGTTTTTGTAAGAAAACACCCCCAAAATGTGGGCATAGGTGAAAATGATGTACGGACAAAATGTTTATATTACCATTGCGGAAGTATTTGCATCAACATTTTTTTCGAAAGTTTTAAAATTTGGACAAAAAACGTTTTTTACTAAAAACGCCCCCAAAAAGTGGGCGTGTCAAAAAATTTTGTATTGACGAAATATAGACATTAGGATTGTCTAAATATGATGCTCAGACACTTTTTTAAAATTCCTTACGGTTTGGCTTAAAACTACGTTTTTCTAAAAGGGGGCGTGGCAGTGGGCGGATTTCAAAATTTTTTACACTTGTTCTGCTTCGTCGGCCAGAGAGTCTATATACCAATTTTCAACACTCTAGCTCAAAATTTAAGGCCCAAAAATCGGTGAACCGTTAAAGTTTTTTATAAGCAGTCTGATGAATTTGTTGTCACCATGACATTTTCTTTATTTTATCCACATCGTGTGCTTAGCCATGTCCACTTTTTGGGGATTTAAGTTTTACAGATAGGATGGGATAGGGTATTCAACGATCCGCACAGCGGATTGTAGCCTTCCATATGTTTTTTATATAAAAACGCCCCAAAAAGTGGGCGTGGGTTAAAATGGTATGTAGACGAAATGTTCATATTAATAATGTTAATGATTCTGCATCTAAATTTTTTTCGAAAAATTTAAAATTTGACCGAAAACAGTTTTCAATTGAAAACGCCCCCAAAAAGTGGGCGTGGCAAAAAACTTTATATAGACGAAATATAGATATTGATATTGTCTAAATATGTTGTTCAGAAACTTTTTTGAAATTCCTTACGGTTTGGTCAAAAACTGAGTTTTTCTTAAAAAGGGGCGTGGCAGTATGCGGATTTCAAAAATGTTTACACTTGTACTGTAGGCAGAGACGAAAAAGTGGGCATGGCTAAGAGCACGATGTGGATAAAATAGAAAAAATGATATAGTGACAACAAATTCATCAGACTGCATATGTTATGGGGTAGTGTATAAAAATGGTTTTTATATAAAAACGCCCCCAAAAAGTGGGCGTATGTTAAAATATTATATGGACGAAATGTTCATATTAATAATGTTAATGATTCTGCATCAACATTTTTTTCGAAAAATTTAAAATTTGACCGAAAACAGTTTTTTATTGAAAACGCCCCCTAAAAGTGGGTGAGGCAAAAAACTTTATATAGACAAAATATAGATATTAAGATTATCTAAATATGTTGTTCAGAAACTTTTTTTAAATTCTTTACGGTTTGGCCAAAAACTGAGTTTTTCTTAAAAAGGGGCGTGGCAGTGGGCGGATTTCAAAAATGTTTACACTTGTTCTGTAGGCATGGACGAGGATCCTATATACCAAATATCATTATCCTAGCTCAAAATTTAAGGCCTAAAAATCGGTGACGTAGAGACGGACGGACGGACAGACAGACATGTCTTAATCGACTCAGCTTGCGATTCTGAGTCGATCCATACACTTTGAGGTATATGTAGCTAAATTATTTCTCTATGTTACAAACTAAGTATCAAAACTAATATACTAATAGGGTATAAAAAACATATGAGAAGGCTACAATCCGCTGTGCGGATCGTTTAATACCATATCCCATCCCATCCTTAAAATTAATATCCCCAAAATATGGTCTTTATGGTCATAAAGTATTGAAAATGACGTTGTTACAACATATTGTTCCGAAGGTTTATCAAAGTCTTTTATGGTTCGACAAAAAACAACGTTTTACTTTGCATATGGCTTGGGGTAGGGCATACAAATGGTTTTTGTAAGAAAACACCCCCAAAATGTGGGCATAGGTGAAAATGATGTACGGACAAAATGTTTATATTACCATTGCGGAAGTATTTGCATCAACATTTTTTTCGAAAGTTTTAAAATTTGGACAAAAAACGTTTTTTACTAAAAACGCCCCCAAAAAGTGGGCGTGTCAAAAAATTTTGTATTGACGAAATATAGACATTAGGATTGTCTAAATATGATGCTCAGACACTTTTTTAAAATTCCTTACGGTTTGGCTTAAAACTACGTTTTTCTAAAAGGGGGCGTGGCAGTGGGCGGATTTCAAAATTTTTTACACTTGTTCTGCTTCGTCGGCCAGAGAGTCTATATACAAAATTTCAACACTCTAGCTCAAAATTTAAGGCCCAAAAATCGGTGAACCGTTAAAGTTTTTTATAAGCAGTCTGATGAATTTGTTGTCACCATGACATTTTCTTTATTTTATCCACATCGTGTGCTTAGCCATGTCCACTTTTTGGGGATTTAAGTTTTACAGATAGGATGGGATAGGGTATTCAACGATCCGCACAACGGATTGTAGCCTTCCATATGTTTTTTATATAAAAACGCCCCCAAAAAGTGGGCGTGGGTTAAAATGGTATGTAGACGAAATGTTCATATTAATAATGTTAATGATTCTGCATCTAAATTTTTTTCGAAAAATTTAAAATTTGACCGAAAACAGTTTTCAATTGAAAACGCCCCCAAAAAGTGGGCGTGGCAAAAAACTTTATATAGACGAAATATAGATATTGATATTGTCTAAATATGTTGTTCAGAAACTTTTTTAAAATTCCTTACGGTTTGGTCAAAAACTGAGTTTTTCTTAAAAAGGGGCGTGGCAGTATGCGGATTTCAAAAATGTTTACACTTGTACTGTAGGCAGAGACGAGGATCCTATATACCAAATTTCATTATCCTAGCTCAAAATTTAAGGCCTAAAAATCGGTGACGTACAGACGGACGGACGGACGGACAGACAGACATGGCTAAATCGACTCAGCTAGCGATTCTGAGTCGATCCATATACTTTGAGGTATATGTAGCAAAATTATTTCTCTATGTTACAAACTAAGTATCAAAACTAATATACCCCTATGTGATAGGGTATAAACATATGAGAGGCAACAATCAGCTGTGCGGATCGTTGAATACCCTATCCCATCCCATCCTTAAAATTAATATCCTCAAAATATAGGCTTTATGGCGATGAAATACAGAAAATGGCGTTGACACAATATATTGCTCAGACAGTTTATCAAAATCTTTTGTGGTTCGACAAAAAACAACGTATTTCCATTGCTTATGCCTTGGGATGGGGTATCCAAAGAGTATTTGTAAAAAAAAACCCCAAAATGTGGGCGTAGGTGAAAATGATGTACGGACAAAATGTTTATATTACCATTGCGGAAGTATTTGCATCAAACATTTTTTCGAAAGTTTTAAAATTTGGACAAAAAGCGTTTTTTACTAAAAACGGCCGCAAAAAGTGGGCGTCGCAAAAAACTTTGTATGGACGAAATATAGATATTAGGATTCTCTAAATATGCTGCTCAGACCCTTTTTTAAAATTCCTTACGGTTTGGCCAAAAAATACGTTTTCCTCAAAAGGGGGCGTGGCAGTGGGTGGATTTCAAAAATTTTTACATTTGTTCTGGTGGCACGGACAAGGATCCTATATACCAAATTTCATTATCCTAGCTCAAAATTTAAGGCCCAAAAATCGGTGACGGACGGACAGACGGACGGACGGACGGAAAGACAGACAGACATGGCTAATTCGACTCAGCTAGCGATTCTGAGTCGATCCATATACTTTGAGGTATATGTAGCAAAATTATTTCTCTATGTTACAAACTAAGTATCAAAACTAATATACCCCCCTATGGGATAGGGTATAAACATATGAGAAGGCTACAATCCGCTGTGCGGATCGTTTAATACCCTATCCCATCCCATCCTTAAAATTAATATCCCCAAAATATGGTCTTTATGGTCATAAAGTATTGAAAATGACGTTGTTACAACATATTGTTCCGAAGGATTATCAAATTCTTTTATGGTTCGACAAAAAACCACGTTTTTATACCCTATCCCATAGGGGTATATTAGTTTTGATACATAGTTTGTAACATAGAGAAATAATTTAGCTACATATACCTCAAAGTATATGAATCGACTCAGAATCGATAGCTGAGTCGAATTAGCCATGTCTGTCCGTCCGTCCGTCCGTCCGTACGTCACCAGTTTTTGGGCCTTAAATTTTGAGCTAGAAGGATGAAATTTGGTACACGTGCTCTTTGTTGCTCCCAGCAGAACAAGTGTACAAATTTTTGAAATCCGCCTACTGCCACGCCCCCTTTTTAGAAAAACGTTTTTTTTGGCCAAACCATAAGGAATTTTGAAAAACTCTCTGAACAACATATTTAGACAATCTGAATATCTGTATTTCGTTTATATAAAGTCTTTTGCCACGCCCACTTTTTGGGGGCGTTTTTAATAAAAAAACGTTTTTCGGTCAAATTTTAAAATTTTCTAAAAAACTTTTGATGCAGAACATTTCGTCAATAGACCATTTTAACCCACGCCCACTTTTTGGGGGTGTTTTTATATAAAAACCATTTTTATACCCTACCCCATAACATATGCAGGAGAAAACCTTGTCTTTTGTAGAACCGTAAAAGTTTTTTTATAAGCAGTCTGAAGAATTTGTTGTCACCATGTCATTTTCTTTATTTTATCCACATCGTGTTTTAAGCCATGTCCACTTTTTGGGGATTTTAGTTTTACAGATAGGATGGGATAGGGTAT